>CM040405.1:105327296-105584796 GCA_022702515.1 Ilyophis sp. 1 JC-2022
TTATCTCTGGACGTAATGCAGCTATTGACTTGATTCTGGTATCTAAATGTATGTTTTTGGGGGCAAGGAATCCAATGGTACCAATTTCAACTTAATATTATCTATCACAGTCTGTTATATAATTTTATTTGGAAATTATCTAGGCAAATATTGGATTCAACACAATACTTTGAAAAGAATGTCTTAGTTCTGTAAATATAAATTTAAAAAAAAACTATACTAAATCACTAGTAACAACTCAGACAAGCTCATATATACTGGCAGTCTAAAATATAAATTCATATCCCATTAGGAAACAAAGTGACCCATTCATTTGTGTTTTTCATATGCATATTTTATGTAACATTACATTCATATTGTCAATAAATACCAAACATGCATAATCCCCTTTTCCTAGACCCTTTAAGCCATCTTTTGTGTTTCTAGAGTACAGAAATTTCTTGTATAGGCTTCCATCTGTCTTGTTTCCTTAACAATGCACTGTAGCATGTCTTTAACAATGTTTACAAACATGACTCCACTACATGTCTTTAATCACAGCCCTGACCCAAATAAAAGAGTAGAGAGGCTGCATGTGTGTTGACCCACATCAACTGTGTTCTTTGTGTGTGGCTGTGTTTAAATCACCTTGTGACTCCACATAAATGAGTTAATTACATACAATCTGGGCTCAGCTAGACAACATTGTGTGGTCAGCACAAAGGCAGTGGACGCACCCATTCCTCGTAACAAGCTGAAGGTGTTCAGCACTTCCACTCCAAGAAGCCAGAGCAAAGGTCAGCAACAGCTCGCCTCCATCAAGAATGACCGTGAACTCTTCGCACGCCTGTACATTGGCTGCCAGACGAGGGATGGAAACCTTGAGGAGTTCTTTTGTCACGAGAATCAGGCATGTCCTCCTGCATTGTCTGATGGTGGAAGCCTCTGCACTGGTACCAAGAGTGATCTCCTCACATGCTTGGAAGAAGTCTCCGACGCAAAGACAGAGACTCCTGTCACGACCTGTATTGTGCTTGATGGAGCAGCCATCGTCCAGATGCTGAAGCCGGCTGCATCAAAGACCTTTGAAGAGTATGCACAACAGATCTTCATCCCATATATGTCCACGAAGCTGCAAACAGTGTCACGCCTGGATCTGGTCTGGGATACTTACCTTGCTGATTCACTGAAAGGTAGTACACGTGCAAAGCGGGGACAAGGTGTGCGGAGATGTGTGGTGGCTGCCGCAGCCATACCAGGAAACTGGCAGAACTTCCTACGAGTGGACAGCAACAAGACCGAGCTGTTCAGGTTCCTCTCAGCAGCTCTCATGGAATGGTTTGACCAGGAGGACAAGCAACTCGTCATTACTGATGGAGAGGCAGTGCTCAGCAAGCCACTACTGCCAGATCTGACCTCACTCGCCCCATGTAACCATGAAGAAGCTGACAGTCGGATGTTGCTGCATGCATCTCACGCAGTCCAGCATGGACACCATGCAATACTCATCCGGACTGTAGACACCGATGTTGTGGTGCTGGCAGTGTCCCTGGCACAGGAGTTGCAACCAGAAGACAAACTGTGGCTGGCATTCGGAACAGGCCAGAGTTTCCGATACCTAGCAGCACACGAAATAGCAGCTGGATTGGGACGAGAGAAGGCTCGTGCACTGCCAATGTTCCACGCTCTAACTGGATGCGACACTGTGTCTAGTTTTCATAGACATGGCAAGAAGACTGCGTGGGCAGTCTGGACGGTACTGCCAGAACTCACTGAGGCGCTGCTGCTGCTGTCCTCTGCACCTCGTGACATACCAGACGATGCAATGCGCATCATCGAGAGGTTCGTGATCCTGTTGTATGATCGAACCAGCAAATGCACAGACATTGACAAGGCCAGGAGGAAACTCTTCGCAAGGAAGAACAATGTGCAGCTCATCCCTCCAACGAAGGCAGCTCTGGAGGAACATGTCAAGAGGGCAGTGTATCAAGGTGGACATGTGTGGGGTCAGATACTGCTGCCAGCACCAGAGCTCCCTCCACCAACCAACTGGGGTTGGTCAAGGACTGGAGAAGGACAGTACACACCTTACTGGACCAGGCTAACTGAGGCAGCTCACAGCTGCATTGAGCTGGTTTCTTGCAAGTGCAAGAAAGGGTGTGTGAGGCGCTGCAAGTGCAAAAAGGCTGCCCTTCAGTGCACAGCCCTCTGTGTGTGTGAAGGGGACTGCACATGACGATGAGTCAACAACATACATGTACTTGTGGCAATGCTGAACTTGTTAACATGACACTGTTTATGTACACGTATCTTCAGTACCGGTATATACCTAGCCTCAGATACCAGTACACCTAGCCTCAAATACTAGACCATGTAGCATGTCAGTATTATACCTAAGACATTTACAGAACTAAGACATTCTTTTCAAAGTATTGTGTTGAATCCAATATTTGCCTAGATAATTTCCAAATAAAATTATATAACAGACTGTGATAGATAATATTAAGTTGAAATTGGTACCATTGGATTCCTTGCCCCCAAAAACATACATTTAGATACCAGAATCAAGTCAATAGCTGCATTACGTCCAGAGATAATAGCAAATGTAGATTTCAAGTGGCGGCCATTTTGAAATCCAATATGGCGGACATAAAGAGAGAATTTCAAGTGGCCCAATATCTGAAAATGTTCGCAACATATTAATGTACATTTGTGCCAAATTTGGTGCTTGTATCACAAAATGCACAACAGGTTTGCTATGCTGCTACACTACATAACATAACAGAAGTTGACCACTTTACAAATGCCTCTTCAATAGAACCATTACCATTCAGAACATAACTATTCAGTTTAGAAAGAAACTAAAATGTATTTAAAATCTACAATTTCTTTCCTTCTCTATTGAACAGAAAATTATAAGAATTATGTGGATAGGAGGGATTTGGAGCTTAATTTACACAAAGCACAAACACAAAGCCTGCAGAGCTCAGCAATCATTCAGTCAAGCAGTATAAACATGCAATTAATAGCAAGCTAGCCACCCTAGCACAGGTAACTCAGGAAATAAAATAAAAAATAAAAATTATATATATTTAAAACCCAACACCTACTTTTACAACTAATTGGACAAAGAGCCCCAATGGAAAGGGTGTCTTCACAACCTGACTGGACAAGATGATAATACACAACAGCTGCTCTCAATGACTAATTAACAGCCCGTCTCCAAGACACTGATCAACAGCTGATCCACATAGCCCTATAATCAACCAGTCAAACTCAACCAGAATCTCGAACTGAGTGATTATAAAATCGAGAAGAAATATTGAAATAAGCAAAAACGAAACAAGTAAACACCATAGGATGTGAGTGACTGGTACAACAAAACTGACATATAATCACTAAAACTTGCAAATGTAATGAATAGATAAATAATACTAACTTATTGGCCCTGAAGTAGAGTGAAGGGGGGGGGCATAGTACTTCTTAGTACAATAATAATCACATACCTCCGTTAACTGGGTGTGCATATGTTTGTGAATAAGCCACGTTCCAGATGTCTTTTCATTAACATTCCATTAGCACTTTTACATGAAGCTTTTTTTTTTTTTAATGATCTGCCATGAAATTATGTTGCCAAGTTTACCAGTTTTAATGAGAAAACTGAATGTACAATGCAGAGACCTCTAACACTTCAAACGGATCTTGGTTTTCTTTTTCGTAACACATTTGATTTAATATTTTGCTTTAACTGGAATTCATTGTCTTTTAGTAGTAATGTACCTAAATAGCCAAGCATTGGTCTATTCATAAGTCCAAATTGTACTTACAGCATATTAATAGGAACTTTGCAATTGCGCTTGACAGCAGCATGATTTGCATAAGTGTCCTGGTGCTGCTGTCAGAGGAGTTCACTTTCGATATGAATTCATACAAGAAAAGTACAGATTTCACAGCGGTAAGAAAAGAACAAAAGCCTTACTAATTCTTTCTTTTTTTGCCGCCACAGCTCTTGTTTTTGTAGAAGCAGCAAATTAAGCGCCAATTAAAACACTAATGGCGTCTAATTCACTAAAAAGCAGGTCCTAACTGCATCAATTATGAACAATTTAGACAAGCAACGGTGCGGAGCCAGTGACACGTCTTCTATAAATATCCCCACATCATGAAAATATCAGTGGATCTGCACAGCACCAATGCCATGAACAGAGAGGCTCTGTTTAGAGCAAACAGTGCTGATGAATAGGTAGAGTCTCCAGTTTGTTTGTGTATTGCGTGTATTTCACTCCTTTACGAAAGAGCGGTCGATAGCATTTTTTTTTTTCAAATCATCAATTGTTTGTTGTCAAACAATTATTCCGATTGCATCACCCAAATCATCTACAGCGGTTTTCACTAATTAAACACAGCTGATGATTGACACCGATGTTCACAAGCAACGTTTGGTCTGATTATTTAGGACCGTGGCTCACGCCGTGCAGACTTTTTGAGGGGCAGGTGCCCAAATTGAGAAAAGGGCACACAAACCTAGACAAACGACAGTTTTACAACACCCAGTTATTGTACAGAATATATACAATGGACACGTATCGTTTTGCCTTTTCAATAAGATTTGGAAATATTTCCTCAGCTGTATCCCGAAATATGGTGACATTGTAGCGCTGTTGCCACTTCTCAAAACCAGGAATTGAGTCTAGTGGGAGGGTTGTTGTGTTGAGTCACTTGCTTGGGATTACAAAACCTGACAGCGGACAGCCATAAGAAATGTGAAACTTGGTTGACCGAGACGGTGCTTATTTTTGAGTTGATCAGTACTGCCATACATTATGAACTGCAGTTTCACTGAATATTTTCAAACATTGGTGGTTAACTTATCCTATCTATACATCTGCTGAGCCAGAGTGGGATATTTATTTGTATGCTGTTCAATTGTAGGTTTTGTGCACTCTGACTCTGACACAATTTTGAAACGGCAGGAGCAGGTCACTCAGACTGCACCTCCACACCCTTAACCCTCAGCAATGCCCTGAGCTCTGTGAGCACAACAATACCCGGTCGGTTGACTCGTCCGTGACCGCTGGTATGCTGTGCATAGTTTTGATCAAATTAACGGCCAGTGGAGCAAGCTTCTTTTAATGGTGTCTCACTGATTGAATTGCCCTAATGTTTATTACATACTGGTTTAAAAACAAGCTTAACTTTTCAATTATTGACCTGTCCCTTGGAATATTTTCACTTAAGAACACATCTGTTAAATCTTGAGTCGCATCCAGCTCATGGCTGTCTCCCCTGCTGACAGATGATTCCCCCTTAGTATTGATCCGAGACCTGAACTGATGTTTGTTTGCTTAACTGTCAGTCAATCTTCCTTGCGTTATTCATTGTTAAATTTCAAGTTGCCCAAAGTAAATCATTCTGTGTGCAGAGTAATGAGCAGATACTGTTGCATTAGTTCGCTCAAAGGCATGTTTGTCTTGTGCGCATTCAATGTTCCATCCACATTCACCTTCCTTCCATCCACATTCACCTTCTCTCCATTCACATTCACCTTCCTTCCATCACATTCACCTTCCTTCCATCCACATTCACCTTCCTTCCATCCACATTCACCTTCCTTCCTTTCAACCTCCCTGTATTAAGTCAACTAATATAATATTATACACATCTGGTCCTTATATATTAGTTGATTTATGTACAAGTTGGTTTTTATAAACGTCACAATTAGCCACTCAATTATGTAATTAGTCACTTTACTGTGCTGTTCGAGAGCCTACAGGGACCCCTGGAGGGTAACAATTGAATTGCAAGTTGAAATCCCAGAGGTCACGTGATGGAAACTGGTGGCCCTGGGTGCATCCCAATAGTCGAAAAATGTACCCTCCCTTCCTCCACTACCACCTCCTCTACTCCGTGCTCCGGAAAACAGATCTTTGTGTTTTAATCTAATGTTAATTACGTATTAATGGTTACATATTAATTAATGTCTCGACGCAAACCGCAATGTCAGGTACATTGTATACTGTACATGCAAATACTTGTACTCGAAATGTTCAGACCGTTTTGCATACTTCCGGGTAAGAGAGGAGTGGTAGTGGGGGAGTGGAGGAAGGGAGGTGGGAAGTGAAGAATATTGGGACACACCCCCTGTTCCTGGGATATGGCTTCAAACCAGTCATTGGTTTACACCATTTACCCACGCAGAGAGCATTTTTCTATACTGAGATCTTTTAACAAGCTGAGTGTTGCTGCATAAAGCCACAGGGATAGTGGCCTGATTGTGCTCCTGCTTTTGACCTGATTTTGTGTTTTTGAAGCCTGCGACACAGCAGAACCTGTTCCACCAACATCCCACAGGGCGGGCTGGGGAATGATTCAGTCACTATTCATGTTTAAGCACCGAGGGAGCACAGAGAGACTCCAAATGCTGTTTGATTACACTGACATTGAGCCAAGTGACCCGGACCCACAAGTCCCTGCAGACGAAAAATGTAGTTTTCCTTTTAAAATGTTAATGGCATAGGGTGGAAGGGAATTCTAAACTTTAACTTTCTGCTTACTCTGTGAGAACCAATCAGAATGATGTGCCTACCTATGACGTGCCTATAATGAGGCCTACCTTCAAACTTATTGGCTAATATTAATGCACAAGAGAAATTCATCACCATCATATATGCAAAAAAAATGTCTGTTTTATTTTTCCATTTCTTTGTTGAGCAGATACCTATGTCTGTGGTAAGTGCTTATATATTTTAAATATTATTCAGCGATACAGCTGGAAAGTTCTACCCAACAAATCCAGAATAAAAGCACTTGGAATCACTTTAGTTGAATTATAACAATATGGTATATGTCTGCTAAAAATTACATTATTTATATATTATTATGAAAATAAGTATTTTACTTTAGAATAGAATAACTTTTTTGTGAGGGAACTTCAGTTGTAGTTACCAGCAACAACAAAAAACACAGACAATGGGGTAGACCCACAACACACAAACAAACATGCCAAACAAAGACATTCAATAGAATCATTTCATTAATTAAATTAAGTGAATTGAAGTGAAGGTATGAGTCGAGTGGAATACAGCCAAGCGGTATGATGAAAAATTGAGCGTCAAAAGCAATAACAGTTCATCATATGCCCCCGCTGTCTTGAGATGTCCAGTGCCACCAAGCTGTAGGGACAAAGCTGCTTCGAGTTGACCAAACTCACACGGTAGATATTTGGGTCTAAAAGACAAGGCGAACAACTCCACATCCGCAGAGCAACGCGTCTCTCGGATCTCAGCTGTTTTACGCCAAGCTTTGTTGACATATACACACACTCTGCCTCCGCAACTTTTTTCCTATACAGTCTCTGTCTGGTCGGAATGGAGCGCTGAACCCACTCAGCCTTTTCAGTCATTGCCTCATATAGTAGTATGAATATCCATGTCCATATTCTCCAGTCTGGAGAATAGCAGGCCCATCCCCAAAGTAAAGGCCTGAATGTACATCCGCAGTGGCCCGGCCATGGGTCTGAAGCATAGACGGTAGAAAGAATATGGACTAAGCGACTGTGACATCACCCATTGACATTCCATGGGCTTGTGAAAAACGTTTGAAGCTGCGGAAGTGCTGCCATGTTGTACAAAAATTGGAGCCAGAGACTGCGCAGGTGGGGTGCAGAGGGACACTTATATGGTCATTAAGTCCGGGCCGATACTACGCGCAGTTACTAGGTAGTGCCGCAAAATATCCAGGATTGGTCCACAAACGATTTAAATATTGTCTAAACGACACAATAACTTAACAAATCCGTACATGGGGAGACATCAGACAAAGAAACTACATGTTCTTGTGGGAAAAATGTATTTACTATTTACTTTGCATTTTGACCACATTTGGTACCATTGACTTGCACTGGAAAAACAGGCCTGAAAGACCTATACTGTAGCCAACCGCACTAGCGCCAGAGATAATCGCTCTGAACCAGACCAGGAAGTGAGCTTCAACAACAAAGCCAACCCCCTGGTCGTCCATCTTCCCCTGTTCCACTGCGCAGCCCTGTTTATCTGTGCCTGGGATATTAGACTGCGCAAGATGGCGTCCGCAGGTTGCGAACGTTGGACCTCGCAAGATGGCGTCTGCTGAGTTTGGAGTGGAATTTAAGCATATGCAGGAAGAATCTGACACCTTCCTCCCCGGGGGGCTCTCCATCTGAACTGCAGATCCACATATCGATGGCCGGTGTCATAAGTTTTGCTCGAGTAAGCACGGGTCTCCTCTGGTGGGTGGGGAGCTCGGAAAGCAAACGGGAAGACTGTTGGAGGGGTGGAGGAGGAGCCGCGTGCTCTTTTTTCTGATCGAAGCCAGACCTATCTTTCAAAACACTCCAGGCATCTCTTCCCACACTGCAGGCGGGAAGACCACAGCATGCCCGTGCAATGCAGGGAGAGCCGGCAGATCAGACACTGACAGACCGAGTACCAGCGTGCACCCGAAACCACAGGTACGCCATTCCCGTCGCTCCCGATACCCCCAGCACATGTGGTCCCGTCGGACGATAATATTCCAGCTACGTACTTTACGGTTGTCTCCTGTCTGTTCTTTTTCGATTTGCCTCGTTTTTCATGGGGTTAAATGTTAATTTATGTGAGTTAGTTTGTGTGGTTGTCGTTGGAATGGCTGTAACAGCTCTTTGCGCAGATTTTCTTAACAATTCTTGCCATATTGGGAAGTCATAAGGACAGTGGAAGTGATTGTGATGAGGCTGGCGGGGATGTTTTTTCTTATTGTTGTATTGTTGTTTACTATCAGCTCTTTGTCTCAGCTACCCGGCCAGCAAACATGCGGCACCCACTAGCTGCCCACTGGCGGCCCACCGTCGGCTCACCTGTCGGTCCGCAAGCAAATCCGCACTACAGTGCTTTGTGTGCTCAAACAGACGGTTGAGGCAAAGCAGTGGAGATGAGGAGCCGTTGTTAAAAGAACGGAAAATTAATTACCATTCCTGCCTGTGGCAGAATGCTGTAGTGCCAGATTTACAAAGTGCTGGCGGACCGATGGCTGAGCCGACGGAGGTCTGATAGGTCTTGTTTGGTTGGTTTTTACAAAGAAAAACCTAAGTTTAACTTAAGTTCAAGTTTTTATTCATAAAATTTATATAGGTTTAGCTAAATATAGAGTGTTGATGGGACAGTTTCCAGCAGTATTCACCAACACCTTCCTGCTTCCATCTCTCTCGGATCTTTCTGTGAGCTTTCTGTGTCTGGCTCTTAGACCCAGACTTATGCAAAAAAAAAAATATATATATATTACACATTATTTGAACTATATGTATAAAAAGGGGCAGAAATTCCTACACAGATAACCCTATATTGATGTAAATATACCTTCAAATTAAAGCTGACAGTGCACTTTAACCTCATAGTCATTGTCTTACAGAGACCAAACAACAAAACATGCGTCATAATGCTTTTGCATTTAACTGGTATATATCTGGTAATGATTCCAGACTGAGTTGCACAAATGGCCCCATGAGTGCTGCATGACAACTGCAGCAAACCTGTGAAAACAGCGTGGCTGCTTGATGCCACGGCAACGCTTGGTGGGTACAGGCACCATGACAACGGCACACTGGGGCCCTGAGATCCATTTTGAATGACAGACTGTCTCTAAACCATTTTAAGCCAACGACGGGTTCTAAATCTTTCACCCTGGTGCAGAAGGCTGCGGAGAAAGAAGGCACGTTTTCCCTCCATTCCCGACTGCACCTCTTTCACATGAACCAACCAGCTGTCGCACGCTGCTCTCTTGAACCTATCACCTTTTACACCCTCTTCACTTAAACCTGCCACCTTTCATACACTACTCGAATTAACCAAATCCGATTTGACACATTGCTCAGTTTAACTAATAAACTTTCACACACTGCTCACTTCAACCATGAATCTTTCACATATCGCTCAGTTCAACCAATCAGCTTTCACACTCTACTCACTTGCACCAGTGATTTTTCCCATACTGCTCAATCGCCTATCACACACTGCTCAGTTTAAATAATTACCTATCACATACTGCTCACTTCATCCACGATCCCCTCTCACACAATACTTAAATGAGACATTAACCGCATATTTTTCAACTTGTTGATTTAACCGAAAAATATCAGTGTCAAGTCTCGTGTAAACTAAACGCCAAGCGGGCAGTTGGTTTAGGTGAAATGCTGCACTGCGTATGTAACTATCTATCTTGCTGAAGAACATTCCCTGCTGTAGTTGCAACCATGCAGAACCCTGACAGGAGGGGTGGAGATCTGTGTAGTTTGGTTAACTTAATTTGAATGCATGTATGTGCTTTGCACCTGTATCCAGGCTTATATACAATGGGGGAAATAAGTATTGGACACGTCAACAATTTTCTTATCAAACATATTTCCAATGTAGCTATTCGCATGTGATTTTGACCAGACATTGGTATTAACTCAGTAAAACTACACAGGTAAAGAAATTGTAACATTCAAATCTTTAAAAAAAGTTATGTGCAATAAAGTGGAATGACACAGGAAAAAAGTATTGAACACGCTAAATTAAATGTATTTAATACTTGGTGGAAAAGCCATATTTGTAATATTTGGTCGCATATCCTTTGCATGCCATGACTTCCTGATGTCTGTGACCCAACAACATCAAAAGACTCATCAAGTGTCTTTTGCAATAATAATAATAGGAAGAAGAATCATAATCATAATAATAATACATGATTGCATTTATATAACACTTTCACAATCCCAGAGCCCTTTAAATTCCAAAAGTGAGAATGACCTCATCCACTACTAATGTGTAGCATCCACCTGGTTGATGTACGCCAGACTTTTTGCACCAGAACACTTGCCACACAAGAGCTGATGTGGCCTGGGGATCATTTAGGGAAACGGGCATGGCTTACACATGTATTTGAATAGTTATATATTAACAGAAGCAACAAGGGAGCTACACCCCACATGACAATCAAACCTACAATTCTCCAATCACAAGCAAAGGCGCTTAAGAGTTGCATTTTGTTGAAAACAAGAGTGACTATACACCACACACACGAGAACACACACATACTGTACATGCACAGACATGTGCACATGCATAAAGAAAACAAAAACAAAAAAAGGGGGGGAGGGGGGTTTATTCACATTTTATAATAAAGTGAATATTATAGCGTAGTACACAATGAATCACTATAGATTCCTCGAGCAAGGTAGCTAAATCAAATCAACATTGGATGTGTAGTGTTCACACACAGTTGTTCTCCCCAGGAGGGTGCAAATATCTGAACTGAAGTCGAGGTGTAGCACAAGGGAGTCCAATCTCATCCAAAAAGGGCCGGTGTGGGTGCATGTTTTGGTTCTGCCCCGGTGCCTGATTCTGCTCATCAAGGTATTGATTGAAGACCAGGGCTGCGGCTCAATATTCTTCACTCCCCACTCAGTTCAGTGGGTTAGAGCTATACATCTTTGGCATAGCGCACATTTGGCACCTGGCCTTTCCCTATAGCTCAGTGAAGTTAATGACGCCTTCTACCCCCGTTGAGACAGTCAAATATTTAAGTTACAAAAAATAATGACTTTAATTTCCCTTGATAGGCCTACGTCTGGGCAGGTTTTATTTCCGTAATTATTCTGGATTCCGTCAGTTCAATTACAGCTACCCTCGCAAGAGTGTTCGGGGCCCGTCATATTAATTGCAGGTTTACATAATTTTACATAATGACATTCATTTCATGTGAGAGTGATAAAATATTCGTAAAAGCCTTACTGTAATTACGTTTTGCGAATCACATTTAAAACACACACACGCACGCAAACCACGCGCGCGCACACACACACGCACACGCAGCCCCTAGAGTAATGTGTCGGATTTATCAGTTGCAATATAAGCTGTTGCCAGTAGATGTCATTTGTACTGAGGATAAAGAGACCGACTGTAATATACAATCTTATAGAGAGGTTCAGAACGGGTGCACAGCGTGTGTCCTGCTGCGGGTGTATTTGAGTGGGAAGACCAAAGCCTTGCGATGTTTTTTTATGTTATCCACCTCGTTGGAGCGGTGCATGTAATGTAGCTCGCCCTACCGCTGTGTGTGTGAGTATCATGTACGGAGGTGCAAAGAGGGCGATTTGGGACCGAGTTGGACGCCCCCAGAGGGACTGCATGTGTTACCTGGCACCGCCGACCTCTTTTATTCCCAAGTAAGAAAAAAGTTATAACTATCTAGTGTTTAAGTTCTTGGATTCCTTTTAATGAAAAACGCTCATTCGTAAATCGATAAAGAACACTATGTTAATATGTAAATGATAGTTGGCTATTTAAATATTATTAGCTCAATTACTTCTGCTACCAAAAAAGGATATTGACGTGTGTGCGTTAGCCCAGCGTCTCTCCGGTAATTAGGCTACAGCACAGGTGTATGGAAAACACAGTACATGATGGTATGATTACATTTATCATAATTATTATCCGACTTTGAGTCAGCTGTGTATCGGTTCTAACCCATTTTAGAGATTAGGTTGAACGTTTCCCATGGCTTCAGGCGCTTATCCGGATCTATGTAGAACCCGACGATACGCCATTGCAAGTATATGTAAGGTTTGAGTTTTTTTGTCTTCTTTTTTTGCAAAGAAAATAAACTTGCTTATACAATAGGCAAGCCAACTGTGCAAACCACTGTTGACAGTGCTTTCCAGGTGACTAAATAGGGTACAGAAAAGCAAAATGTTAATGAGAATAAATTCAACGCAAAAGCCCCATTTCTTTGAGTATAAATTGCCTGCGTCTATACGCACTAGGACAAATTGTGGTTGCAGGCAGGAACTGAAGACAGCGAGTACACAGTGAACTTCGAATCAGAAACATTAATCGACTACATACAAAAAAGCATATCTGTCGTTGGTCATTGATGTCAGTATTGCAAAAGATGATTGTGTGTGGCTTCCCTGCGTTATTAACAAAGGCGAGCCCTAGCTTTTTGAAGACGCAAATGAAAAATGTGTGCAGTGGGCGCTAGTGTATTGCCTACATTAGCAGGTGCGCGCGCTTTTCTTGCTTTTTTACATTCAATGGACGGAACTCTCGTGCAGCCGATTAAGCTTAAGCATACCTTTACACTTCACATACCTGTATGGTGTAAATTAGGAAACAGTTTGGCTCATTAGTAAGTAGGCTACAACAGTCTGTGTTAGAATACAGCTACCATTCAATTGGGGGGGTGTATATACAGTGCCCTCCACAATTATTGGCACCCCTGGTAAAGATTAGTAAAAAGGGTTATAGAAAAATTCACCGTTGGGTAAAGTAGCTAAATCTCACACTGAAAAAATTAGAAATATCCAACGTTTAATTGAAGTAAATTTATTCTGAGAAAAAAAATCCCTCATCAAGAAATAATTATTTTTAACAAAACCAGATGTGCCACAATTATTGGCACCCTTGCATTTAATAATTTGTACAACCTCCCTTTGCCAATAAAACAGCACTGTCTTCTCCCATAACATCTAATAAGGTTGGAGAAAGAAATATGAGCAAGAAATATGAGACCATTCCTCTTTACAAAATCTCTCCAGATCATCCAGAGTCCTAGACTCCTAGGTCCTCTCTTGTGCACTCTTCTCTTCAGCTCAGCCCACATGTTTTTAATGGGGTTTAGGTCAGGGGACTGAGTTGGCCATGGCAGAAGCTTGATTTTGTGTTCAGTTAACCATTTTTGTGTTGATTTGGATGTATGTTTTGGATCATTCACCTGCTGGAAGATCCAACGACGACCCAGTTTTAGTTTCCTGGCAGAGGCAGCCAGATTCAGATTTAAAATTTCCTGGTATTTCATAAAGTTCATGATGCCATGTACCCTAACAAGGTTCCCAGGGCCTTTGTAGGAAAAACAGCCCCACAACATCACTGAACAGGGCTGTACAGTGCGACATATATGTCGCACGTGCTATGAAAAAACCGGTCTGTGCGATAAATTAATTTACTGCAGTAGCACCTGTGCGATAGCCTGTGTGAGAAAAAAACAATTTTTTATTTTGCGTGTGGAGTGAGGGTTTGTGTGAAGTGAATCGATGCGCCTCGATATTCTCTTTGGTAGTTGTAGTCTATCGTGCGATTAAAAACCATGTCCCCGTCTGCGTAAAGTCCATACATCCAACACCAAATCCCACAATTCCTAGCGAACAATGCCTTTGGTGAGCGAGTCGAGCAAGCTAGCTATCTATCTGGGACACTGGCATGACGACAAAATGAAGAGGTATTTTCAAGTATTAAATCAAAGTAAAGTAGGAGAAGTGCAAAACAAAACCCCCAAACGAGCCCGCGAGAAATTCCTGCCAAATGAAAAGTGCGAAACAAGAAAGAAGATTTACAGGCACATTTGGACATTTGTATCAACCTCTGTCTCTGATCAGCCAGTAGCTGTGTAACGTTAGCTAGCTAGCTGACAATCAAATAACGGCAATCAAACAAGCTTAACGTTTATTTGGGAACACGAGCTGGCTAGCATAACCAGTATGTTTGTATTTTTCTTTTTTTTTCCAACTTAGTCATTACCATTTCTCTTGAACGTTTGTATCACAATATACCTGATGGCCACCTCCATTTAATTAATTAGCATATTGATAGTGGACAATTCGAGGGAAACCAGGAAATCTTTGTCTTATATAACCATCACATTAACGTGTGTGTGAGAACAGATGGAGCTAACGTTACAGATTAGCCTCTGTTCACTAATTTACGACATTTATTAATTTAGAACAGCTTGATCTCCTCCGTGATCTCCTAAGTGCTCTATATCGCCATCTGGTGTTCTGAAACTACATAGTATACCTTCAATTGGAAAATACATATACATTCTACATTTTCCACAAAGAGCTACTAAACACCTAAACACCTTAAGCTCTGAACTCTGTGGATTTAGAAAGTCGATGGTCTGCTGAGTAGAAATGCCATGCGGAGACATCAAGCATAGTTTTTTATGTACAAAGCAAAATGTACTTGGCTATGGGGAAATGCATTGTAATAGCGCCCCTCTGGTGGTGGGCTATGGTACATGTGTGACACGCAGACAGAAAGACAGACAGACGCACACACAGGGATCAAATTAAAATCAAAAAGTGGCCTGCAGACATGCTAGATCTGTGACACATGTGCGCGTGTACACGCACGTGCACACACACACACACACACACCGTTTGTTGTTTTTATTCTCTTATTAGTGATTTACACACTTTCTAAATTTTAAATAAAAAATATTGTATGATATGAATTTAAACTGAGATTTGCACTGCTAATTTGAAGCGTAACATATTGATGTCTTGTATACAGTTGTTATGTCCCTGCAATTTACCATTATGGGCACATAAAAAAAATGTTTGCCTGAAAACATTTCTTGTTAAGGTTTGGATTTTGTGTGCCCTGTATGCAACATTCATGTCCTTTGCCAGTCACATACCTGTTTAAGTGATGAACTGCATTACATGTGGTTGTTTTTAGAGATGTTTTATACTCATGCTACAAGTTTTTGGCCTGTGCTACAAAACTATCAACCTCTGTAGCACCAGTGCTATGTGCAAAAAAAGTTTACGTACAGCCCTGCTGAACCTCCAGCATACTTAACAGTGGGGATCAGGTTATTTTTGGTATAGCCATACTTATTTTTACGCCAAACCCACCTTGAGTGTTGGTTGCCGAAAAGCACAATTTTCATTTCATCTGACCATAAAACATGGTTCCAGTCAAAGTCCCATTAGCGTTTAGCAAACTCCAGAGGCTTACGTTTGTGGTGAAATGACAGGAAAGGCTTTTTCTGGCATGCCTTCCAAATAATTTGTTGACATGGAGGTGACGTCTAATGGTAGTTTTGGAGACTTGATGACCCCAAAATTCTACTTCCCTCTGTAATTCTCCAGCAGTGATCCTTGGGGATTTTTTTGCCTATCTTACCATCCTCCTCACTGTGCGTGGGGGCAAAATAAACTTGGGTCCTCTTCCAGGCAACAGTTCCAGTTGCTTTGAACTTTTTAAGTATTGCCCTAATGGTAGATATGGCCATTTTAGAATAGAATAGAATAACTTTTATTTTCCCTTTAGGTGTAGCCACCAGCAACAACAAAAAAGACATAGACAGTGGGGCAGACCCACAACACACAAACAAACATATCAAATAAAGAAATTCAATAGAATTATTGCATTAATCAAATTAATTAAGTGAATTAAAGTGGAATACAGCCATGACTAAAAATAGCCCCCGCTGTCCTGAGATGTCCAGTGTCATTAATCAGTCCAACACACAAACTCGGCCTCCACAACTTTCCTCCATACACACAGTGTTGCGGTCCTTGTACACTGTCGAAACGGAGCACCGAACTGCGTCAGCCTTCCCACTCGTCGCCTCACTCCTCCTCTGCATTATCTTCTCCTTCCTTTCCCTGGTTGTCTTTTGAAGATTGCCTGCACTCCCGGATCAGTCCCGACATCTTCAACTCCTGTAGATCCAACGGACATTCCCGAGCATATGTTGCGAATGCATCTCCTTGGTGATGACCACAAACAAAATTATCCCGACTAAACAATTCGTCAATATTATCAAAACAAGCAGCAGGAGTGCCCTGAAAAATCTCCAGACCGCTTCCCTATACCACAACTGACACACAGCGCATAAAAAAAATAAAATAAAAGTCCTGACACAACGAAATACATTAAAATGAACAAACACAAGATTTTTTCTCAGAATAAATTTACTTTAATTAAAGGTTGGATTTTTCTCATTTTTTCAGTGTGAGATTTAGCTAATTCACCAAAACGTGAATTTTTTATAACCCTTTTTACTCATCTTTACCAAGGGTGCCAATAATTGTGAAGGGCACTGTGTGTGTGTGTGTGTGTGTGTGTGTGTGTGTGTGCATGCTTGCTTGTGTACATGCGTGCGTGCGTGTGTGCATACGTGTGTGTATGTGTGTGCGTGTGTGTGTGTTGTATCAGGGAGGGATTATATTTAAGCATAGTGGTCTGGAGCCGATAAAACTTACTCCACTTATCCTAATGCCTTTCACTTTCTCACCGATGACCCTGGTACCTAACCCAAAATGTGCCTCACTGTCCCGTGTCCCGCTAACAGCTTTGACCCAAAGCTAACTTTGACAGACATTTCCCACCTTTCCAGTGGCATGCGGAAGTCGCCGGATGTTAGTCCACGGCGACTGTCTGATATCAGCCCCCAGCTTCGGCAGCTCAAGTACCTGGCCGTGGACGAAGCGATCAAGGAGGAGCTGAAGTCATCCCGATCAGTCGAGGACATAAACAGCGCCTCCATCGAGGAGAGAATCTTGAGAATAACGGGCTACTATGGATACCAGCCATGGAGTGTACCTATCAAAGGTATGGGGGATTTTCACACGTTGTGAATGTAAACTGTGGAAATAATGGTCTTCAATGACTATTGTCTGGTGGCATCTGGCACAGACAGTTGAAAAGAAGCCCAGCAAGAGCTTCGACGTTGTGAATGCACCATGATTGTCACCAGCGCGGCACTGTCGCAGGAGTTTGTACAGTCTGTTATTCATTCTGCACAAATGTCTTTAAAGCTTTAAAGAAATAGCATTTTTATGGTGCGCTAACATCATAATTGGGCTCAAACGCATCAGGTGTACTTTAGCAGAAATTAGAGCAATTTTGCTCCATTTGAATTTTCCCTCTTAAAGGTGCAGTAGGCACGATTTTTTCAATATAATTTTGGTGAAAGTATTAAATTTACTCATTACATTCCAGCAGCTATCAATAAAGTGTTCTGGGAAAATATCCGGTTTCTGTGAGTGTCCTGGACTCTGTATTTGGTTGTCAAAAAATCTCACCCCGGTCTTACAAAAAGCAACCAATCAGGGCTAGCTATGTAGCTACTAATCAGCGCAAATATATACAAGCAAAACATCCTCCCTGTAGAATAAACCCCTCCCTGTCTGCGTGCCTCCACGCGTGCACTGGAGCATCATTTGGTGGGAGGGGCTTAGGAGAAAGATTACATTACAGGTAGGGGTGGGACGATACACTCAACTCACGATTCGATACACGATATTGGTACAATATGTTCACGATATTAAAAATTAAGTTCAGATGAAGACAATGTTCAATTGAACAAGATTACTCGTTTATTCTCAAGGCAAAAAATTTACTAGGAGGACAATGTTTACCACAAAGTATGGCTGAACAAGACTGAATGTGTGACGTGCTGGCAGGGACGGACCCAAATGCACGACGAGACAGTCTTAGAAAAGAAGGTTTCTTTATTAGAATTCCGGGTCGGATCCACACCGGGAAATCAAGTAAAACAATAAACAATAATTTGTAGAACCCGCAGAGAGCTGGCACTGGAGATCCAGCGAAGTGGCCAGGAGTGGTTGTAGCCTGGGTAGAGTAGCAGAGTCAAGCGGAGGTAGAGCCAGGATCCACACTGGGAAGCAGGTGTGGCGATTCTGGACCGGGGTGGTCAGCTTGGGTCAGCAAGCTAGTACGAGGGAAGACAAGTAACACGACAAGGACCGTAGACTAGGACAAACCGTAATACTTTGACAAGGAAACACAGGAACAGCACGGTAATATAACTAGTGTCATTAGAGCTGATAAGCTGCAGCTTGCGGGAAATGCATGCGAGATCAGCGAATTGATTGAACAATTAGGAAATGCATGAGGAATGCGGTGAAGGCAATTAAGTGTGAGTTGTGTCATTAAGATGTGGTGCAAGTAATAATGTGCAATGTAGACCCAATCAGGTAATGAACGCAGACATGATACAATTAGGTTCGGGGAAAACAGAGGAGAACATCAAGGAAGGAACGGGAAGCGGAGCGGATCGTAACAGAATGTTTACTTACTCATCATCCCATCATGGGAGGTATGAAACATACATGGAAGATAGCCTTTTTAAAATAACAGTGCACTATGAAATTAAATAAAAAATACTTTAGTACTATTTAAATTTAAAAATGTCCTCTTAAAACATATTATTTTAAGACTAATGTAAGAAAATATAAGCTACTAGGCCTACGTAGTATTTTCAAAAATACCAATATAAAGCTAGACATTCAGACTGATTACCTGTTTCGAGTCTAGGATATGGACATGTTCTTCTTCAGGAAAATTAACATATCAACATTTTCAGGCAGTAGCACAGATCTTTGAGCATTTAAAATGTCCCCCGCAGTGGAGAACACTCGCTCACTAGACACAACGCAATGGGTTTCATCTGATTTTACTCAAAAGATAGCTTGGCTTTCATGATATGCATGTCTTAATGTCAAACGCATTGTGAAAATATAGTTTTGAAGCATTTAAACGTAGCATGACAAGTTAACACCGGAGTTCGTTAGGTTATGAGACCCAGCTCTAACCAGAAACGTTAACACATAGCCAGCAACTTTTGCGGCTGAAATATGAAGGTGTTTTTCTCAAAAACATGGTTTATGGCATTCCAAATGTAACACGACGTAATTCGCTTGATATTTGGATTAGAGAGATAATTTTAGTATAATTAGAAATCTTACATTTTCCTTTCTCGGGTAGTATAAAGCCCAAAATGTGTTTGGGGATCAGTGCGACTGATTTTGATAGATCAGGTCACAAATAATGTAATGTTACTTGAGTCATTTTAGAATTATACATTTACAAATTCACACACCCCATTTAAAATAAATAAGCCTACCTGAATCTGCTGCAAGTGTGCACTGTGCAGTTTTCTCAGCTAGCTGGGCATAAACAGTCTTGCGCTTTCGTTGTGCATGCGTGTTGTGCGTCAAAGTAACTTTACTAACATAAATTGTTGATGGCGCCATCTTGTGCACAAAAGGTGTGATAGAACATTAAAATATGTGGTTATGTGAATTTGTGAATTACCGGTAGTCATGCTCGCGATATACATTTTTAAGGTCCACGATGTATATCGTCACGTTTTTGTATCGCGAAATATTGCGTCACGATATTTCGTCACACCCCTAATTACAGGCATTTAGCAGATGTTCTTATCCTTTCGGTTACAAGGCCAGTTCCTTAACCATTATACTACACTGCCGCCCTTAGGAGGAAGAGATAGAAGCAAAAGCGGGAAGTCTTTTTGCCTTGTAGCCTATATATTCAAACTTGCCTACTACAGCTTTAAAGCTGGTCAGTTACAGTGCATTTTTGCGTGTAATTTGTGTGTGTGTGTGTGCTTGTTTGAGAGTCTGCAAATGAAGCCAATTGTGCACGGTCTACGTAAAAAAAACATGTTTTGTCAAATGCTCATGGGAACCCTCATGCCTGTCAGGCGTGGCGATGTCACCTGAAAGAGCTGGTAACCGTTTTGCCTTTGCGATTACCAACCATAAACCTTTCTGAGCCTGTGATGTGTGATCCACTTACTGAGGAAATACCCAACTCTTACAAGCAGCCTGAAATATTCCTAAATATGAAACAAAACAGTTTTTAACATGTTCAAATAACAGCATGTATGCTATAATCAGCGCTGTGACTGTAGCTGGCGCACTTTTACTTTGAATGTCAGTGGAGTTTGGGAACTGCTGAATTATATCTTTCCAAAAAGAGTCAGACTCTACGGCGATTGAGCAAGTAGCCACGGAGGGAGAGGCTGGGTCTCACTGTCAATGTGAAATGCTCTCATGAAATGTTTTTGTGAAAGCGCTTGTGAAACGGTCCTGATGCCCATTGTTGTGCTGAGAGTGAAGGGTGAAATCTGCGACCCGCTGCCGGTTGGATTTCAGTCCTTTCTCTTGTTAATCTCGTAGTCAATTTCTTCGCTTAAATTGCATGTGCTGTGTTGCTGCTTGTTTACAATACTCCCTGCAGTGTGAGGGGGGCATAATTGGGCATATTATCTGAGGAGGAGAGCATTACATAAACCCATCAAACCCAGGCGAGATCACGACTGGAAATAAAAAAAGAGCTTACGATCAGCTACATGTAAATCAGAGAAAGGCTGGAGTGGAGAGCATGTCTCTTGAGGGGATGAGGGTTGTGTTAAGTGTCCATTTAGGTGTTTAACAATGACTGCTTGCTATATAGCTAATTGAAGAAATGATGCAACATTAATAAAAAGAACAGGCATGATTCTTTAGGCTGGTTGTTGTAAAGTTGTTCCTCTGGAAAGAAAAAAAGTCTTCAAAAAAAGAAGACGTTATTGCTTAATACTAGCCTACTGATTAGCTTTGTGTACATGGTTGTCAATGACAAACCTAAGCTGTGTTTGGAGGAGGATAGTTGAATCTAGAATATCTAAAAACTTGACGGGTGGTAGAGCTTTCTCCTACAGAGCACCACTACTGTGGAACACCCTTCCAAAATCTATAAGGGAATCAGACACAGTCTCAATATTTAAGTCTAGATTAAAAACGCACCTTTATGATCAGGCTTATAATGAGTTGTAGTCCGGAGACAGGACCAGAGAAGCCCTTTTGTCATAGAGTAATGCGGAGTGACATCCTTTCCTTACTGTCACCTGTCAACAGCTGTGACCCCATCTTCCTGGGCTGGCTCTTGATAGGTGGGTAGGATTGTTTACTCTCTCATGACTGGATGGGTTCTCAAACCCTGTCTTCATAGCTATGCAGCCATAAGTTACAAAATAGAATGTAGCCATCGCTTCTGCAGTACCACACAGGGTGTACAGGGGTATTCCAATACAATTATTTTCAGTTTCCCACAGATTCATATCAAAAACACAATTTAAGACACCGACTTCACATTGTCTATAGTAACAAAATAATTCCACCCTCAACACCTTTTTAGTGCATTTTATTTTCTCCATTGCGATGCATGGAGAGCAGTGAGGAATTAAAGCAGAGGCCCCCTGAGCCCATTCAAAGGGTGCGTGGATCAATGGTTGAGATTTTGGAGTCTCGTAGTCATAGCAATGCTTCTAGCTGGTTTCCCTGCAGGGACTGAACAGGCCACAGTGCCAGCAAAGGTCAGATAAACATTGGACAGATAGTCCCTGCACAAGATTTTTGCTATCCCCCTTTCCTTCTCTCTCCCCATCTCTTTCTATCCCTCTCCCCCTTGACATCCTTTATATATACAATATACATATATATACATAGTGGGGTGAAAAAATGGCCTTTTATAATTATCTAAGTGAATAGAAGCTAACCTGACCTCTAAATGGTACAATGTTAAACATGACACATTTCTTCAAATTTTAAAGCAAAATTACTTTTTATTCCATTTTTGTACAGATTCAAAATAATATAAAAAAAACATTGTGATGGTCATCGTCTCAATGACGTTTCTTTATATATATAAAAACTTAATTGAGACGGTGACCTTCACGGCAAGGATCCTTCACAGAATAATTGCTTGTACCTGTACTTTGGGCAGGTGATGTCCTTTCAGTCTCTCAGAAGACAATGTATTTTTCTGGTGAATGTCAAAGGTCTGCGTCGAGTGTCAGAGTTGACAACGATCGGGCCGCCGGGTTATTATTGAGCGTTTCTGCTCCGAAACAATTACAAAAGTAACTGACTTTGCACTCGTCAGGTTAACGACTAATTACAGAAAAACCGGGTGCATTAGAAATAAAGGTTTTTTAGGATGCTTCTCATTTTAATTTTGTAGGCTACCAATAAGCACATTTTTCTCAACATTTCAGTTGTGCTTTATTTTAAGGAATTGCGTGGCAAGCATAAGACGGCAAAAAAATTAAATAAACTTCCATTCGTCTACTAGTTGCATTTTTTTTTTAAAAGCAATGTGCTGTCGACAGATCTCCTAAAGCTCATTGTAACAGACTGGGTTAATGATGCGGTCATAATTATACTGGCGATGGCGGTGTCCACAAGGCGACTCTTTTCCATCCACCTGTCTGTAATTATTTAGTAATTGGGTAATAAATGAGGCAATCTGTACAGCTGATGGCTCATAGTGGTGTTGGTGTAAGTAGGCCAGTAGGGGGCGATCTTCCCTCTGGTCCATAACTCCCAATGTCCCAGTGCAGTAATAGAGACACGTGGGCCTCATTCATGAAGCGTTCTTAAATATGCGAGTACATTTATGTATTTATTCAAATTTACACCGGATTCATCAAGCCGTGTGGGAGAGGCAGATTTGATCGTATTCACGTAGGAAGCGCGTCCACGTTATGTTGTGATTAGCATAAATCCACGCCCATGAATTGCCTTATATGGAGGCTGTCACTTCTATTTTAAAGGTTCATACCTAGTCAAAAATTTTCAAAATGGCCCAGGAAGCAAAGGAAAAAAAATTTCCAACACTGAAATCTAAGTTTTATTAGCAGATGTTCAATCAAGGAAAATAAATAGTTTAGTATTGTCAGTACCGGTGTCATGAGCTGCTAAAGTAAAGGCCTAGCAGGAGATAACATGTAGGCTACCATCAATGCAGGATCACCCCTCACACGAACTGTTAAAGTAGCAAAATAAAAATGGATTTACATTAAATTGGAGGCGAAGAAACGCATAGCTGCATCGAACGAGCGAGCGCATTGCTTTACCTGGAAATAAATTAAACTTCATTCCTTTTGTAATTTTGTTGGGGTTCTGTGCATGTCAGTTGTGGTTTGAAATTGGGTAATCACATAGGCTACTGTGGCAAAGTCGAGTGCCACTTCTCGGGAAAGGACTGGAGACACACAGAATAGTGGTTTCACAACCCCGTGGGTTTTTATTTCGTACACGTTTCTTTTTTCCGGCTCTGGCTTTCCGGAGCTTTTCCTTCTCCGTTCACAGCCAGCCCCGTTTGTCCGCCCGCCTCTCCCTTTTCAAGCCCCGGCTCACTGTCATAGCAATCAGAAACAATTAAACCATTATTCAATTACGGTTCCCCGTGATACTGATTAACTTATGACAGCTGTGGCTCAGGGTCCGAGAGCCGCTCAGCTCTCTCTCTCTCTGCAAGCAGAAGCTAACCACGCCCACCCTGCCACGGCTACCTTATTTTAGAATCTATCTGGCGCGTTCTAATTGCGGTCACATTGATGGTTTAAGAAAAACGATCTCTCCCTTCTCTTCCTCCTCCTCTTCCTGTTCTCGTTTTCCTCACAACTGTCATTGTCCCAATCATTTATTGGGTTAAAATATCATTGGCTCGGCTGAGACAGATTCATGGGAAATAGTTTTCTCAGATGGCTTTTTGTGCATTGGTATGACAACTTCCAGATTGGATGGTAAAAGATTATTAAAGGTAATTTTGCCCTGGATGTATTTAATAGCAAAACAGGGACGTTTTTTTACATGGTGGGAGCTATTCATTGGCGCCAAACGTTGTAGAACAAAGACCAGCCTCATCCGCTCTTCTTACTTCCTCTCAGTTCAGTGCAGTTGAGTTTATTGGCATGATCCAAAGGCTATACGTGTATTTAATTATTTATAATTTATTTTCTCCGTAAATTTCCACTGAAATATTGCTGCTCTCTCGCTCTCTCGCGCTCTCATGCTGTCTCTCGCTGTCTCTCGCTGTCTCTCGCGCTCTCATGTACACACACAAGTGCATTTTTATATTTAGAGAAACATTGCAGCGTCCTGTTTGTTCCCTGCTCTGTAAACACATTACTCAAAGGCACACATAAAGCCCACATCAGCAGTTCTATCAACACAGGAAATGGTGAGCTTGACACACAGCGTTGGTTTCGTGAGGCAACCTTCTCTATTCTACACCTCTGGCTTTTTGTGCCTGCAAACTGTTTTAAAGTTAAAAAATGTTTCTACTACTAATTCAGTACTAATTCAGGAATTATTGAGGAAGCAGAGTTCACTCCAACTGAGAATCCCAGCCAGTGCATAACACCCCCAGTACAATGTTGCTGTAATGTTGTATAAACGTTTCATCACATTGCTACAATGTCAGTGTAGCCTAAAATGTTGTCTGTGTATAGCCCTGGACCACTGTTGCCTCAAGCAATTGATTTAATGGTAGCCTACCTACCTTCTATGCTTAAATATTTAAAATACAGGCATTTATGTAAGGAGAAAATCATGACCACATTATCAATGATAACATGCAGTTTTAATTCATTCTTAAATAGTCTGAGCTTGGCCGCACATATTCACGAAAGCCAATCAGCATCCCTGATTGCTAGTCCACAGTGGAGACTTCCCTTGAGTCTGTTTCCGAACATTAGATTTTTCATGGTGATGGTGGCTGTGAGGATAAAGGTGGCAGAGTTCTAATCCAGGAATCCCGGGAATAACATGGCTGTAGTATGCTGATGCTTTCCGTCTCAGCTCTGCTAAAAAGTGCTGGGTAAGGGGTCAAAGGTGACAAGGAAGAGTGCCCTTACAGGGAAAGGGGGCGTAACCTTGCAGAACCCTACAGTAAATCGGCCTCTGCTATTGGATGATTCATTATGATTACTTTGATGTGGTGAAGCACCACTACGGTGGTATAAGATCTGTTGCCGATCGTCATTGGCACACTCGGGTTAACCCCGAACACACCTGGGACGTCGTTAATGAAAGCGAGGAACAGGGTCATTAGCGCGCTGTCAATCTGCCACCACTGAAAAAAAACAACCTGCAGGAGCCCATGTACATGAAGTGACACTCAGCCTTTATCCTGCTGCCAATCTACCATGGCAAGGATGAAACAGACCAAACACAGCAACAGTAGGCTTACTACTCTCTGTCCCTTTTATTTATTCCACTGGTGTGGACAGACTTTTCGCTCCTTCTCATATCCTTTTTATATGAACTGCGAATATACATAATCTGTGAATTATAGATATATGTCAGCTAACAGCATACTGACTGCCATAACATCGTCTCCATGTTTGTATTATTATAAGCTGGAATGAACTATAGCAGAAAGTCAGGCTGTAAGGAATTATCTACATGTACATGTACAGCACACACAAATGCACACGCACACGCACAGACACGCCCACACGGAAATGCATGTACGCATAAATACATACAGCACATATACTGACACATTCACATTCATAAATAGACATGTATACACACACAGTACTATACACATGCACACAAATACACATACACTGAACCAAATGGGGATGGAGCAGTTGCTTTGGCACAGAATTAAGCTGTACGATTTTTTCTGAAGCTCCCAGTGCTGTAATATACAGGTGTAAAGTAGATACTTGTGGCCTTTTGAATAGAACGGGGCGGCACGGTGGTGCAGTGGATAACACAGTGGATAAGGGTCCTGGGACCCTTCCGTGTGGAGTTTGCATGTTCTCCCCGTGTCCGTGTGGGTATTTCCTCAGCGTACTGCGGTTTCCACCTGCAATCCAAAGACATGCAGGTTAGACGAATTGGGTGTTAACAGGGCGTTGCTGTAAAAGAGCATGTGTGCTCAGTCAACCTACCCTGTATAAATAAAGGTAAATAAATAAGAACACCCAGTTGAGGCTCTTGTGCTTAGTACAGTTATTATAACCCACATGGTTCATATGTAATCCAGTCTGTGTTGGGCAGGATTACCACAGTGAACACAAGGCACGAGCTACTGAAGCTTTGCACTGTATGTCACACCTAGACCCGAGATCTCCTTCAGCACGTTCTCTTGAACTTGAATGTTTGCTTTTGAGCCCACCCCCCCTCTTTAATTAATTTTAGCGGCTCCGTTATTACAATAATCTCACAATAATCCCCTGCCCCTTGTCCTCAGTGCATGCGCTAAGTGGCTCACGCAGAGCAGCTGAGCAGAATTTAATAGAATGTAATTCAAGTCAACCGTTTTTAGCTTTAACACTTAGGATCCCAGTTATCTTTTTCCAGTCTTTTGTTTATCACTTACATAATATGTGTGTGAACAAAATTTGAATAAGGTCATTGTGTGTTCAGTTTAGGTCACTCGGAGAGGGTCTAACGCTCACCTCAAGATGCACGCTACAGTCAGTAATAGCGTTGTCCTGAGCTCTCCCTGTTGAGTTGATTCCTACCTCAGCCCTGGTGTTACGACCCCGGCTCGAAGGGAAAAGGGTGCTGGTTGAAGTATGGGCAAACAAGAAATGAAACAAACACGAGATCGGGAATCCAAAAAGATGCGAGACACAACGGCTGGTGGTTTTGCACTGGGAAGCATAATTGTGATTGTGATTTTTTTGTTTATTTGGCTCTGCCAACAAATATAGTCCCTTCAGAATTCTATTTAAAACAATTGCTTTTTTCCAACAATCCCATTTTCAGGCATCAAAAATATTGGGACAGTTTAACATAATGTAAAATAAAGTAATCATTTATTAATATTTGGTCGCATACCCTTTGCATGCCATGACTTCCTGATGTATGTGACCCAACAACATCAGAAGACTCTTGATATCTTATTTTCTGGTACTCTTACAAACGATACTATAACTTCTCGGAATTTGAATGGATCTCTATGGGAATTGGGGGGGGGTGGGACTAGATTTAGCTGTAAATTATGCTGGAACAGTATGGAATACATGGTTAGTGAAATGGCTGTAAGTCATCAAGGGTCTGAGATATCAAACAAGCCTCAAACCATCACTCTGCTGCCAGATATGCAGGAGATATGGATGGATCACTTTAAGGGTGGTTTCTCCTGACAAATTTTCCTATTGAACTCTATGGAAAAATAAGACAGGAGAAGAAACCCTTCCAGTTATCCATGCATATCTACTGCATATCTGGCAGCAGAGTTATAGTTTAAGGCTTGTTTGATACATCAGACCCTTGATGACTTAGAGCCATTTAGCTAACCATGTGTTCCATGCTGTTCCAGTGTAATTTACAGCTAAATCTAGTCCCACCCCCCAATTCCCATTGAGATCCATTCAAGGTTGTAAGAGTACCAGAAAATAAGATATCAAGAGTCTTTTGATGTTGTTGGGTCAGGAAGTCATGAGATTCTGCCACAGGAAATCAGGAAGTCATAGCATGCAAAGGATATGTGACCAAATGTAAAAAGTTATGACTTTATTCTACATTATGTTAAACTGCCCAATATTTTTTGATGCCTGAAAATGGGGGGGGGGATATATACAAAAGGTTCTATAATTTCTAAACGGTTAATCCGATATAGATGAAAATACCCTCAAAATGACAGTCTGCACTTCAATGTCATTGTCATTGTATCATTTCAAACTCAAAGTGCTAGAGTACAGAACCAAAATAACAAAAAATATGTTACTGTTACCAATTAATTATGGTGCTCATTGTATATTACATTACATTACATTACATATGAAGCAGTTCTGGCAGAGGTGGTAATTTTATTTTCTTAAATGGCTTAACGTAGTCTTTTTTTTAGTCTTCAGATAACTAAAAACAGTCATATAAAAATGTTATATAAATATCTATCGGAAAAATACACACATAAAAAAAAACATGCATCCACATTTACTGTATATATAAACCGGTGCACATGAAAATACCTGTATATGCTCACACGCATGCATACATCAATACATCTGTTGATGCATGAAAGCGACATGAATGTTTTGCTGTCTGGCTTCGTAGCACACGTGTGAAGGCATGCTGTCGCTCCAGACTCATTTCTGACTCGCCACTTTCTGTTTTAAATTCGGTAGGAGGAGGAGTGTGGAAGACATTTGAGAGCACAGGGCTACATCTTACATCTGGTAAGGGCAGATGCCACTGGAGCGTAATGGTGGATAACATTCAGAGGAAACGGGAAAGAGGAAGTATCGTGTTCGGCCGTGTGTGGAAAGTGCGGATATTACAATGTCCTGTGATCAATAAATGACGACCTCCTCCGCACAGGGGGGGGGGGGGGGGGGGGGGCCCAATAGCGAATAGCGATAAATGAGAGAAGGAATGAAAGAGAGATGACAGATTCTCGCTAATGGGGCTCCTTAGAGCGAGGGAGAGAGACAGCAGCCCGGTCTTTCTGCGACTTGTGGGTGAGAAAGTGCTTTTACTCTTCATATCCACCGTCACTGAATGTCCAACACCATGCCAGCCCACCATTGAGTACTGCTCGGTTGATCGCATCGTTTGTAAAGAAACTGCAGAACATGCAGTATAATTTCTGGGTCCTGACAGCACAAGTAGAGCAGTGTAGGCCCAGGAATCAGTGTAGGCCAGAGTAATAGAGCAGGAGCCTTAGTTTCATCTGGAGCCCAATAAACTATCAATAAAGCATCATCCAGGATCAGCTCCTTCAACGTGGATTCTGATCCAGGATCTGGTTTTAAGGGCACAATTTACATTAAACTTGGACATTAGGTATTCAATATAATTGATAACTCTGTCAGCATGTTGTCATTTTCAAGAACTTTGAAGTCCTCGATTTCATTTTTTAAATCTTTAAAAGACTTTTGCAGAGTTTTTTTCTCATGGAGTGTGGGATTTGTTGTCACGGTTTGTTTGTAGGAGGGAGATGTATTCTCATAATTCATCATTGTCATAATTCAGCCCATATTAGAGTCAGCCAGGAGGTGCCTTCACATCTGAACCGTGGAAACAATTTGTTAAGCACATTCCCGTGTGGCAGAATCTCTTTCTATTTTCTCCAATAGGCTGTTGACCCAAACAAAACAGACCTGGATTTTGGTACCCTGGAGTGCTACATTTTATAGGGTTGACATACAGTGCCATCTGCTGGAAGGAAAATGTAAATGCATATTTATATATAATTCTTTATGTGTTTTTTATACACACTCAGCATGAATACATTTAGACTATGACACAGGAGCACCTGCAATTGCCAGGCCTTATCTGGTTTAATCTGCCATATTCAATCTTGGACTCATGGCTTTAAAACAAAATTTAAAACAAACCTACATTTTATTAATCACATTAGCATGGTTACTTAGTTTATTACCCTTGTTAGCACAAACATATGTATTGTGTTAAAAACATCATGGTCACCCACCCCTAGCTACAGGCAATGGTAACGCAGGTCGTTAACATTCCTTGAGATACCTCAAGCCAAAACGAGACTTAAGGTATGGTTTCGAAAGGAAAGACGATGATCAGCCACCTCTGGAAGAGGTTAAACGGGGCGAGACCAACCAGATCTTGCAATCACGTGTGTCGTAAAAGTTTTCTTTCAGAAAACCAGGGACACTGGGGTCGTGCTTAAGTACCCGGCTGTAGTCCCAGCTCCAGTTGCCTCATGTGGATCAGTGGGTTCTGTGAATGTACCCCATCCCCCTCCACAGAGATGGGTGGATGGTGAGATTCAAAGCCATGGAGAGCACCAATGCCACCACCTTCATGAAGCAGCACAATAAAAATAAGCATAGATATGTACATACGTAGATAAGCACTACACTTCATAGTGCTTATCCATGCACATTTGAGATACTACTAAGTTAGTCCTATTGCTCCCAATCTATAACATCCCTCCTCAGTGAGATGCCTGAAGAGAACCTGAACCTGGGAACCTCTGCAGTCGTGTTCTCTGGGGTGGACGTGCAGTGGCTCATTATGGTGCGGGTCTGTGATGTGCCGCAGCCATCTAGCTGAAGTTTTTTGTGGCAAAATCAGATTGTGGCAAATGTTGAGAAATTAGTTGCCCCCCAAGGCATTCTTATTTCCAAGAGGAAGAAACCTATCGATTTTGGTGACCCTGTGACCTTTCCTCTAGTGCCACCATCAGGTCAAATGTTTAATTTGTGATCGATTTATCGCGAAACATAATGGCTGCATTGCTATGAAACTTGCTGGGCACATACAAGTTCCCAAGAGGACGAAACCTATTGATTTTTGTGACCCCATAACATTTCTTCTCATGCCACCATCAGGCCAAACATATCTTGAAAAGTAATGACTGGATTACCATGAAATTTTCTGTGCACATTCATGTTACCAAGAGGAAGAAAACTATTGATTTTGGCAACCCCATGACATTTCCTCAAGCACCACCATCAGACCAAACATATCTCGAAAAGTAATAACTAGATTGCCAAGACATTTGCTGTACACATTCATGCGAGGGGAGATTGTTGTGCCTTGGCAGAGATCTGCACTTTACTGAGCGCATTCTTTCTAGTTTATTTGTGGATGTGTAATGTAACGTTTGTGTATGTGCTTCTGTATTTTAATTTTGGTGTATTTGTTTATTTTAATTTGTGTGTGTGCACGTGCGTTGATGTGTGTGGGTGTGTGCATGTGTTTGTGTGCGTTTGTGTGTGCATATGTGTGTGTGTTTGTGTGCAGGAGAGAACCACCCGAGGGAGAATGTCACAGTGATGGCAGACGGACATCCCACCGGGGGCGGCGCAGTGACAGAATCCAGAGGAGGCGGGCAGACGCTACGCTGCTGCCTGCGAGTGACGGTCGCTCACCTGAGCAAGGCCCTGTGGGGTGTCGCCATGGTGACTTGCGTGTGCTCCACCTGGGCGGGCTCCACCCAGCTGGCCAAGGTTACCTTCAGGCAGTTTGATGCCCCCTTCACCCTCACCTGGTTCGCTACTACCTGGAACATCCTAGTCTTCCCCATGTACTACATTGTACACCTGTGCAGGGGCTCTGAAAGACCCACTCCATGGCAGAGCTTCAGGTAAGTCTGAGCACAGAGGCATGTTACCACTATAAAGCTAGAGGTGAACCCTACCGACCATTTTGTCTTAATCAGTACCCTTCAATCGAATCTGCAATATCACATTGCATTACATTCATTCAGCAGACACTCTGAATGACTTGCATTGTATAAGAACATAAGGACATCCACTTGAGTTAAATAAGCAACAGTGGCAGACCTGGCTAACAGTGAGACCTAATACAATTACCTATGCTCACCAAGAACCAAAATACAAATCCTGAATATATATACAGTCATGTTAAAAAGTACACCCTCAAACGAAAGTCACTGGACACAAGTTTTTTTATTTATTTTTTATGTCAACCATATTGATCGATTAAGGTAAACTATTTCAACAACTGATGCTAAAAACATTGACTTTGGAATCACTTAAGCAATTGAAATGAACATAAATGCAAATTCCATAAATGCATGAGCAAAAAGAAAGTACACCCCTACTTTTACTATCAAATATATTGATTAACCTTGATGTCTGGTGCACAAAACGGGTGTAAACGATTGTCCAATTATTCGAAAATAATTTGGAAGACTCTTGGGGCTCTGTCTTGGCGCTTGGTCTAAGCGCATGACGTAAAGTCAATTTAGGGCGTGTCCAAGTCCATTTTTGCTAGTTTACCGGCCTGTATTTTGGGCGCGAAGCACGGCGCAGCGCGCAAATGGGCTGAACGAAGTCTCTTCATTTATTATAGGTGTGTCTTGGGCGTGACATGCAATAAACCAATCAAAATGTCCTATCCCATTCCGTTTAAAAGCCTGCTTTTTCACCTTGGGGGATTGATTGATGGCGAGACATGCTCGTGCGTGTTTAGTGCGATCAAGGAATATGCTAAATGGATCAATAGTATGATCAATATTATTCGGACTAACCATTAGCCTATGAGTTCCCGGTAATTCCCGACATGGCTGTTAATTTACAAAATATATGCGGTTACATTTTGTTAAAAGGACCTGCAACAGATGAGAATAAGCTATCGCTGGCTTCAGTCTCACCTTAGAAAACACCAAATTAGCCTGCTTGTTCAACGAATTTTGTTTGATTCTGCAATGAATGTGTCAAACATCAATTCCATGAAGCTGTTCTCATGGACTTCTCGAAGTTCAAGTTCCATCCGAAGTTCATTAGGCTACCTGCATAGTAATATTGATTAATAACATAAATACCGTTATTTTGCCTTAATGATGACACTAAATACAATAGGTTGGCAACTCATATGTTCACGCATATTTCCCATTGTTTTATTATGTCCTGCTTATGGAAATGTGACCAACTTGTTTTACTCGTAGCGTAATGCTTTAAAACAATCCACTTTCAATCCACATGCAGAGAATGGCATTACAATGAATTGTGAATTAATTAATTAATTAATTGTGTAACGTGCTGCAAATTTGTTTTCGTTTCTAATTTAACGCGTATAGTTCTCTTTAAAATCGTTTTGTTCAGTTATGGGATAACAGGTGAAATCAGCTGGGTTTTTAATAAACTGAGAGTATGGAAACCTTGTCACTGTAATTTAAAAAATATGAAGAACGAAGAATAGCTACTAAGGTTCAAATTCAGTTAACAGGGTGACATTGATCTCCGATGTTAAACCGTAGGCTATGGGGAAAATAAATAAAATTCACTGGACAAGGCTTTGAACTTTTAAAATTCAAAACCAATCTATTTACTTACAGGCTGTTGGCATAGAGAGGTCTATTGTAATGACATCTGAAGCGCATTTTCAGAACTCAAATGTCCGTCTATTGCAGTGCGAGAGTTTTCCATTGAATGACAATTCACGCATTAGGTGCAAATGACAATTCGCGCATTAGGCTTGATATAGGTGTTATCAGTAAACGGAAAGCCATTTTATTATTATGCATTTTGTATATAGCCGACACAATAATAATATTTCACATTGTAATCTTGATATTTTTAGTCATGCTTGTGCGCGCCCTGTGTGTAACATACAGGAGGGTGTACGCGCGTTGTGCACACGCCTATGTAGACACACTTATATGCGCCGTTAAAATAACATGTAAACAACTGCGACATGACTTCAGACCAGGTTTGTGGTGGTTTAAGCGCAAGCGCTTTCTGCTGCCGTAAGATAGCAATGCGCCAAAAATAATACTGGCCACACCTCATCTTAAAACCAACACGCCCAGTTCACTTGTAATGGGCGCAAGAATCCATGGTATTTAAACGACGTGGACACAAGGTGTTATAATGAACCATGCGCCGGGTGTAGGATAGCAAAGACACTTGCGTTTGGGTTAGCCTCGGGTGTAAGATAGGGCCCTTGATATCTTATTTTCAGGTACTCTAACAAGCAATACTATAACCTCCAAACCTGCATTTGAATGGATCTCTATGGGAATTGGGGGTTGGGACTAGATTAAGCTGTAAATTACATGGGAATAATATGGAACCCATGGTTTGCTAAAGGGCAGTAAGTCATCAAGGGTCTGATGTATGAAACGAGCCTGAAACCATCACTCTGCTGCCAGATCTGCAGTAGATATGGATGGATCACTTTAAGGGTGGTTTCTCCTGACTCATTTTCCTATTGAATTCTATGGAAAAATAAGTCAGGGGAAAACACCCGTTCAAGTGATCCATCCATATCTACTGCATATCTGGCAGCAGAGTGATGGTTTGAGGCTCATTTGATACCTCAGACCCTTGATGACTTACTGCCCTTTAGCCAACCATGGGTTCCATACTATTTCCTAGTCCAGGGGTGTACTTATTTTTTGCTCATGAGAAATTTGCATTTATGTTCATTTCAATTGCTTAAGTGATTCCAAAGTCTACGTTTTTTAGCATAATTTGTTGAATTAGTTTACCTTAACCAATCAATATGGTTGAACTTAAAATAAAATAAACTTGTGTCCAGGTATGTCAAAGAAACTGACTTTCGTTTGAGGCTGTACTTACTTCATAACATGACTGTATAACATCCATAACAAGCCATAAAAAACACCGCAATATCTTGAATGAAGGCATATTGTAGGAGAGCTGTTATTCGTGTTTCATTAAAGAGCAACACACAAAGAGAAATAGGTTCAGAGGTATTGTTCAGTACAATAGTTCAACAGTATGAAAGCATCTCTTAAGTACATCATCAATGAACAGCTTGTGGTTTGGTGCTAGGAGATCTAAAGCAGATACAGATCTACTGTGTCTGTATGTGTACGTGTGCATGTTTGTGCTTGTGCACGTACGCTCGTGCGCGTTCCTCCTCAGGCAGTGCTGCAGGTTCTTCGGAGATGACGGGGTGACGGTGAGGACGATCATGGTGAAGATGGCCCCTTTCGGTCTTCTGTGGACGATGACCCATTACCTGTACCTGCAGGCCCTGCGCAAGCTCAGCACCACGGACGCCTCCGCCCTCTTCTGCTGCAACAAGGCCTTCGTCTTCCTGCTGTCCTGGATCCTGCTCCGGGACCGCTTCATGGGCGTCAAGGTGAGCGGGGGTCCCGCGGCCAGCTCGGTTTGGGGACGGACAGGAGCATGGGGGGGGGAGGGTCCCGAGGGGCTCCATGCTGCAAGATCACAGTGCAGGGTGGTTGCGGAGACACTGCAGCCCTCTAGTACCAGGGTTCAGTTGCCTTGGAGACACTGCAGCCCTCTAGTACCAGGGTTCAGTTGCCTACAGTACCAGGGTTCAGTTGCCTTGGAGACACTGTGGCCCTCCTGCACCTTATTTTTCAACATCAACATCTCCTTTTGCCATGCAGATTGTGGCGGCCATCTTGGCCATTGCGGGCATCGTGATGATGACGTACGCGGACGGGTTCCACAGCCGCTCCGTAATCGCAATCTCGTTCGTGGTGGCATCGGCATCCACGTCAGCTATGTACAAGGTGAGAAAGAGAGACAAAGACTGTCACCAAAAGCCAAGGCCATACTGCGACATTTTAGACCATGCACCATCACTGCAGAACGATAAATAACCAGCAACCCAAATTGTTTGACTGACCACATTGCCTTGCAGGTTCTGTTTAAGATGGTCCTGGGTGGTGCCAAATGTGGCGAGGCGGCACTGTTCCTCACAATCCTCGGTGGTGCTAACTTCATCTTGGTCAGCCCGGTCCCGCTGGTCCTCTACTTCACGGGCGTGGAGCACTTCAGCTCCCCCAGTGACATACCCTGGGGCTGCCTCTGCGGAGTGGCGTGTCTCCTCCTGGGTGAGGAAGAGGTTGGGGCCTTCAACAACAAGACAACGTGGATACCTATAACGGTTACGGCTCTGAGATCTGTACCATTACCAACACTGAGACCTGTGCCATTACCAACACTGAGATCTAATCTATGACACTGAAAACTGTATTGAGTGAAATAACAACCGTCATCACCGTCAGTACCAAACCTGAGCTCAGTCCAAACCGACACCAAGTGAAACATCACTGGAAATCCTGAAACATTTAAGACTAAAACACTAAAGACCAAATTCATTAGCAGTTCTGCTGATATTAATAAGATTAATGGGCTTGACATCGATAAACTACTGAAGTTAATGACACCAAGAGTGAACATGAGCGATACCCACATCGGTGCTTTGGAAGCAAAACCAGACTTCGGTACTCACAGTCCTTAAACGGTTGAAGATGATTGTTTTTGTGATGTCTCTACAGTAGATAGCTGGTTCATTCTCGTTTCCTCCCTCTCAAGCTTTCAACCTGCTGGTGAATTTTGGCGTTGCAATAACGTACCCCACGTTGATCTCGCTGGGATTCATCCTCAGTGTTCCGGTCAACGCCTGTAAGTCGCCCCTCTTTCAACTGCTTTTGCAGATCACTTCCCATTTCCACTGCTTACATGAATCAGCTGTTTTTTTAGATCACAAGTATGGCTACATTCTGTCCCCAAAGTCAGTTCACCCAGTATAATGAAAGAAATAACACACTTCAGCGCTTTAACTGCATGTAACAGTGTGCTTACGTACTTGAGTGAGAACCATGAAGATCGCTGTGCTTCAAGGAGACAGGAAATGAGTATTTGAGCAACAGATGACATTTTTCTTTTTGGCAGTGGTGGACCGGCACACTTGTGAGGTCCAGTTCAACACAGTGCGCCTCATCGCCGTCTCGCTCATCTGCCTGGGCTTCCTGCTGCTGCTGCTGCCGGAAAACTGGGACCAGGGCCTGCTCCACGCGGCCGCCAGGCTGCGCAAGCAGGAACAGCCAACAGAGGGCGCCACAGAGACCCGTAAACCCACGAGCTCCACGCCCACTTTCGCACACCAGCCCTGAACCAGCCAGATCCCAAACGGCGTTAGCCACGCCCACTGGCTGCAATGTCTGGTTTATATTTCTGCTGCCTCTTCCTGTCGTAGAAATTGTTGAATTAATCAATCAATTAAATAAGAATGGATACATTTTTATACTTAGATTAACTGACACATGTCTGTAATGTAAATACCTTTATTTTTGTATCCGTAATGTAATATATGATCTGCATTCCGCTCATTGAAAGTGTACAGATTTTTGGCATAAAATATTTACGTTTTCTGATCTTGAGGTTCCGCTGGGTGTTCTTGTGTGATTTTAAAAATACAGCCGAAAGCATATTTTTGTGGTGACATTTTGACCAATGTATGGCTTGGACCAAATATCCAAAGACAAATGTTTTTTTTGTCTCTGGTTTTTTTTTAACCTCTCCTGAATTTCTGATTTGTCTAGAACAGAGGTGGGCCACGAGGGCGATGTCTGTTTCTGGATTTTACGCCAACTTCTGGTCTTAATTATTTAATCAGCCCTAACAATTACGCCCTCTTGACATTTTAGCTACGTTTCTCGATAACACGTGAATGACAGCCGAAGACTTTTTTGCGTCCCTAGATTAAATGTTTTACTGTGATCTAATCTATGAGTGAACCAGTGTTGGTGTATACAGCCTATTAGCTCATTTAGCTAGGGCAACTGGTGGAAACTAAAACCTGCATACTCCAAGACCGGAATTGCCCACCCCTGGTCTAGACGGTAACTCATCGCCAATGACTCTTAAACCAAGATCAAAGAGATAATGAGAGAACCCGTACTTGTCAGCCTTATCATAAAAATTGCACGGAGAAAGCCTTTACCTACATGCTCATCTGGTAAGAACTGTCAAACTGTGTTTATCTTCATTGCATCAGCAATGGCCGTTTAACACCCACAGCTTGAGCGAACCCGCGCAGTAACACCACTTTTACACTAGGGGGCAAAAACGCTAGTCAGTTTCACAGCCGATATGAACCAGGTCCTGTTAAATGGTGCTAACGCTGATAGAATGTTTTGCTCATGCAGAGCAGTGCCCTGAACAGCATTATATCTGCCTGGATGTCTGTGAACCCAGGAGAAAACAATATTACATAATATAAGACATGGCAATGGGATTTGCAGGGATACTGTCCGAAACGAATAGTTCTGGATAATTAACTAGCATAATAATCTTTAAGGATGTTAGCACACTGACAACACTATGTGCCTGGTCAACAGTGATGTTGGCCTTGGCAGGGATGGGGCATCTATATAAGGTCCTAGTCATCAAACACGTGATTTACCTCTTGCTATAATCAACACTGTTATTGTTGTCACTGTCAGTCAGAATGGCAGTAAACTAATACTATGTATTCCTGAGGAATTATTATTTGAAGTAATCCTTTGTAAGAAATGTTTAGTTTACATTTAAATTGAAGCGGAGATCATTTAATATAAAATAAAGATGCATATAAATAGAATACAAATTAGTTTTACATTGTTTTGGTGAGTTTAACATTTTTCTACAGGTGCAGCTCAAAAAATTTGAATATCGTGAAAAAGTTCAATTTTTTTTTTCATCATTTTTTCAAAGTGAAAAAATATATATTATATAAGATTCATTACACAGAGAGTGAAATATTTCAATTTTTTATTTCTTTTTTTTTTTGAATTTTTATTAATTTATGAAAAACCCAAATAAAAGTCCAAAAAAAAGAATATATATTGAATTTTATTTTATTTTCTCATATTCTGGCCGCAGTGATGGTTTGGGGGGCTTTTTTGATACCTTAGACCTTTTTTGATATACGTGACAGACATACAGGCAGCAAGTGTTACTGTACCATACAGTTACAGCGTTTAATGCTGAATCCATACCCCCCCTATAGTCTTCATCTCATAGAGATCAGTTTTCAGATTCAGATTCATTGTAACAGTACCTGAAAATGAAGAAGATTATTGAGTTGATGTTGATTGATTTGATTGATTGGAATTGTAAGTCAGGCAGCATATGCAACAAAAGCAAAAGCAATATAAAATAAAATAAAATATATAATATATAAATATTAAATATACTAGACAAAATTTTTGGGTAATTCATTAGCTTAAATCAATCAATAAAATAAAATAAAATAAGGAAATAAAATATTTCACTACTATGTGTAATAATGATAATATATAATGAGAGTCACACTTTCAAAAATGAAATGACAAAAAATATAAAATTTTTTCCACGATTTTTTTCTATACTAAGAACATTAGGGTTCTATAGGCGACTTTTTTCCGCAGTCGGTGAAACATGTTTTTGACGAGGATCTTGAAAAGTTTGAAATGTCTTATTCAAAGAAAATGCTGAAAAGACTGAAGCTTCTTTAACTCCTGTCTTATTCTAGAATAATATAAAACAAAAGTTAGCATACTAATATATTATACGTCCTTAATATAGTTACGAACACACGTTACACAAAAGTTAACTATTGTTAAATCAACTTTTTAAATACAAATCAACTTGCATGGTCTACAAGGGGCATTCATTGGTATCTATTGGAGGACATATTCAGCGAATAAACCTTAGCAGAACATGCCAATACAAATGAAAGTCAGTCCAGACAGTACAGAAACTAAACAGACAGGTTGTTGCTGTCCAGAATCGACCGAATCAAACCCCATATTTTATATTCTCACAAAATTTCTTACAGGTTAGAGTTCAATTTTAATGGTTTGTTTGCTATTATTTTTAATCAGTAGTTTATCACATTTGACAGTTACAACACAGCACTCAAAATTACACAAGCATGAAAATCAATAATATACACAGTACCTGTTCAAAACCACGATAACAGGATCAATGTAACTATACACTACATACAAGACACTGCAGAGAGTGAAAGGGTTGCACAGGGTCATTTCTTTTTATTCACACCAAGTTTCTTACACTCGACGCTTGAGTCAAGACTAATCTTGAACATTGCAAGAGTTTCACTATTTCGCTATAGTCTGCGCGTTAAGTCACATGACATTTTCCACATGTACTTAAGAACTGAATGAGTACGCTCTTATAGTTTGTCCTGAAAGGAATTTTACACTCGTTAGACACCGTAATTTGTTGTTCATTGAGATGTGTACTTTGTACCCTGTGTTAATGGCTATCCCATCTACCGCCATTCAGACAAGCTCTGGGACGCGTGTGTGAATAGCCACCCCTCATGGGAAAGCTCTGGGACGCGTGTCTGAATAGCCACCACGCATGGGAAAGCTCTGGGACGCGTGTCTGAATAGCCACCACGCATGGGAAAGCTCTGGGACGCGTGTCTGAATAGCCACCACGCATGGGAAAGCTCTGGGACGCGTGTCTGAATAGCCACCACGCATGGGAAAGCTCTGGGACGCGTGTCTGAATAGCCACCCCTCATGGGAAAGCTCTGGGACGCGTGCCTGAATAGCCACCACGCATGGGAAAGCTCTGGGACGCGTGTCTGAATAGCCACCCCTCATGGGAAAGCTCTGGGACGCGTGCCTGAATAGCCACCATGCATGGGAAAGCTCTGGGACGCATGTCTGAATAGCCACGATGCATGGGAAAGCTCTGGGACGCGTGTCTGAATAGCCACCACGCATGGGAAAGCTCTGGGACGCGTGTGTGAATAGCCACCCCTCATGGGAAAGCTCTGGGACGCGTGTCTGAATAACCACCACGCATGGGAAAGCTCTGGGACGCGTGTCTGATGACTTACACTCTCCTGCTGTCCTCAGCAATTTAATGACCATATCTTTTGTTATCTGATCCAGTCCAGACTTGGTAGCGTTTTTAAGCTCCTCCACTGGCACTTGTACACACTCGGAAAAGCTTCTTCGGGAAGCCTGATCGAGACCAAAGGCTTTGGAGTACTTGTCTATTTCTCCTTTCAAGATGGATACATCTACCTGAAAACCCAGAAGTGGAAAGGAGACAGCAGCCGCAACATTGGACACCAAGGCAATCTTCCATATGTTAGCCTGCAGCATACTTTTCTTCTCCCGACTGATGACTTGGGTGATGTTGGGCAGAGCCAACAGGAAGATGCACTCGTTAAGCTCAGGCAGCTCCTTCTCCATTGTCTCTTGCAATTGGAGAAAATCATACTTCTTTAGGTTGAAGCTGGAGACCAAGAACACTTTGGGAGAGTTCATGTTGAGCTTCTGCAGACCTGCGATGCAACAAAAGTTTAAATTAATACACATCATTAGAAAAGAAACACTACGATTTACTTGCGTGAATGGAGTAATACATGGGATTAATCATAAATAATGAAACACGTCAATGGTATAACCGATACAATTAAGTCAATAAAACAAGTCATGGGGTCTTATGTAAAAATCTGGAACATGACACTGCTCCAAGGCTCTTTTCTATTATTGAACGTCCTCGGCACAGAGCTCACTCCTTGAAATTTAAGATATTGACAAACCATCCATGAATACAACATAAGAGTTTTGTTTAGAAGTGGCTAAATTCAAGAAGTTTTATGACAAATGTTAGTTAATGTTAGTTAATGTTAACTTGCACTATACATTCTTTTAGGCATTCATTAAAAGTTATTTTTCTACATTTTGGTTTAACCATGTACACAGCCTAATTTTCCTTAACTGACCAAATTAAAGATTGAGGTAAATCAATAGGCTCCGAATTGGTGAAACTGTGGACACATGGCCACTAAAAATAACCATTTGGTAAATAATTTTTAAAAGACAGCGCAAATGATAACAAGCCAAACCTGCATTGTGTTAATACGTTTAAAAAAAAAATATGTCGAAGAAACTTAAACGCGTTCAACTACCTAATTAGGAGCCTATTGATTGAAATCAGTCTAGTTCAGTTTTGAAAAAAAATTGTTACCTTTTTTATGTAATTATTTGCAATATAGCCCAATAAGCACAATGGGAACATGGGGATTTTATTATCCATGGAATGAATAGCTATTTCTGACATAATGTGACTTAAGAGGATAAATAATCGCTCTAAACATGAACCGCGCCTAATTAAGAAAAATGCACAGCTTGTTAAAGTTTTGGGACTGCAATTGTGGTTGGAACGAAAACCAGTATACACAGGGTACCCCCAGGACCGAGTTTGAGAACCACTTTTCTAATTGATTCTACCCAAAAGCCCATAGAACCATTACATTTACTTTACAGGAATTGAACAGAACCCACCTGTAATGCAGCAGACCAGCGCTAATTTTAAAGGAACGTGGCAGAGCCACCCTGTGATGCAATCTTTTCGGATAAGATCTATAGTATCCTTCTCATCGTAGGTCGTTTCATTGGCCATCTTCTCTCCATATAAACTCTGGGCAATCTTGGAACGAATTCAGTCGAAACGTTTGCCAGATTGGCATCGTTAGAGGTGAAGCGTTCCGGAATTATGATGTCATAGCGATCTTATCTCACAAATTTCGGGTACTGCTTTGAAGTTTTCAGTCCCAATTCCTGGGAGGTCCCAAAGCTTGACATTGGGGTACTGTGAATACGGATATGCAGTCGGTTGCATTGTGGCCCCGGATGGCATTGATGAAGGTGGACTTCCCCTTGCCTGTCTCTCTGGTGACTGCGATGTTGAGCACCTTTCTTTTCAACTTTTCGAAGTATTCCCGGATCTTCCCAAGTGCTGAATCCAAACTTTCAGTCGCCAGTTCCTGTTCAATTTCCTGTATTTCCTCATCAGGAATATGTGTGTTATCTTGTGTGTGTTATCTTGTGTGTGTGCGCCGTAATAAATACAAGCGAAACAGCGTGTATATATAACATAATATATAAATTACACCTGAGCTTCAAAACACTGGGCTTGGATCTTAGTATACCTGTCAGTTTTCAGCCAGGCCTTTTAATATATTGTAGGATTGTATACATTATGTCCTGTCAAAATTGCATCTTTTTTTATTGGTGTTGCATAAAAGCAATTGCTTGCACAAATAATTATGAAAACACAGTTGCTGTTTTATGTTCTAATGGCCTCTATTGTATTGGAAAAATTAAAGGTTTAAATTATTATTTTTTTAAAATGTTGAACACATTACATTGACACCTTACATTAAGCACCCATACATGTGTAGTTAAATTGTAACTAATTTGGTAACAAGAGGTTAACTGGGGCGGCACGGTGGTGCAGTGGTTAGCACTGTCGCCTCACAGCAAGAAGGTACCGAGTTCGAATCCCGGCCGAGGGCCTTTCTGTGTGGAGTTTGCATGTTCTCCCCGTGTCAGCGTGGGTTTCCTCCGGGTACTCCGGTTTCCTCCCACAGTCCAAAAACATGCAGGTTAGGCTAATTGGAGACTCTAAATTGCCCATAGGTATGAATGAGTGAGTGAATGAGTGAGTGAATGGTGTGAGTGCTCTGTGATGGATTGGCGGCCTGTCCAAGGTGTATTCCTGCCTCTCGCCCAATGCATGCTGGGATAGGCTCCCGTGACCCTGAATAGGAATAAGCGGGTTGATGGATGATGGATGGATGGATGGATGGAGGTTAACTGGAACGGAGGTAACATGGCACAGCAGTTGGTGGTATTCTTAATTACACATAAAACAAGGCCAGTCCTGTTACATCTCTCCTTCCGAATGAAATGATCCCATCGTGACACATTGTGAGAAATTAACAGGCAAGGTCGATTTGTTTCTGTGAAGATGAATGCAAGTAAAATATTTTTATTTATTCATGTGTAATTAAGAATAGCGCTAGAATAACTGTTGTTCCATGTTACCTACATTTGAGTTACTCAGGAATAGTCTCTCGTTGCCAAATCAGTTTCACAGCTCCAGCTAAATGTAAAGTGTTACCAAAAATAAATACATTTTAGTTCTTTCAAAAAAAATCGGCATTTCTGTGATATGACTTGTTGATAATGCATGACTACATTTCGCGGCGCTGGATGAAAATAAAACGTGAAACCTAAACCACGACCTCCTTATTGATACTTCTGTGTTTAAACCGAGGACTGCCGTCCCAAATGGTGTTGTGACAAAACTTGGGTAATTGAAAGTTTAGTATCGTCTTTATTAATCATGAATTATTCACGGTAATGTATTAATGCATTATAATGAGACCAATAATATAGGCTGTATGATTGTGTGAAAAATATATATTATTGTACATATTTCACCCACTTATACACATACAGCCTTACAGCCATTTTGCCAGTCATGTGTTCCATACTGTACCAGTGTAATTTACAGCTAAATCTAGTCCCACCACCCAATTCCCAGAGATCCATTCAAATGCAGAGACGTTATAGCATCGCTTGTAAGAGTACCTGAAAATAAGATATCGAGTCTTTTGATGTTGTTTTGATGTTGGTCACAGACATCAGGAAGTCATGGTATGCAAATGATATGTGACCAAATATAAAAAATGATTACTTTATTCTATATATAAATGAAGGGGTGCCAATAATTGTGGCGCACATGGTTTTGTTAAAAATAATTATTTCTTGAGGGATTTTTTTTCTCATAATAAATTTACTTCAATTAAAGATTAGATTGTTCTCATTTTTTCAGTGTGACATTAAGCTAATTCACCAAACGGTGAATCTTTTATAACCCTTTTTACTCATCTTTACCAGGGGTGCCAATAATAGTGGAGGGCACTGTATATATACAGTGGTGCTCGAAAAGTATTCATACCCCTTCACTTTTAGCACACTTTAGATTGTGTTGTAGATTTAATTTTAAATGGATAAAATTGCCATTTTTGTCCATCAATCTACACTCAATAACCCATAATGACAAAGTGAAAACATGCTTTTAGAAATTTTTGCAAATTTATAAAAAATCTAAAACTGAAATCTCATTTACATAAGTATTCATACCCTTTGCTTTAATGTATTTTTGAAGTATCATATTTAATATTTGGTTACATATCCTTTGCATGTTCTTACTTCCTGAAGTCTGTGACCCATCAACATAAAAAAACTCTTGATATCTTATTTTCAGGTACTGTTACAAGCGATACTATAACCTCTCTGCATTTGAATTGATCTCTATGGAAATTGGGGGGTGAGACTAGATTCAGCTGTAAATTACACTGGTCCAGTATGGAACACATGACTGACTAAATGGCTGTAAGTCATCAAGGGTCTAAGGTATCAAATGAGCCCCAAACCATCAATCTCCGGCCAGATATGTAGTTGATATGCGACCAAATATTTTAAAATTATTACTTTATTCTATATATAAATGCAGGGGTGACAATAATTGTGGCACACGTGGTTTTGTTAAAAATAATTATTTCTTGATGAGGGATTTTTTTTCTCATAATAAATTTACTCCAATTAAAGATTGGATTCTTCTCATTTTTACAGTGTGACATTAAGCTAATTCACCAAACAGTGAATCTTTTATAACCCTTTTTACTCATCTTTACCAGGGGTGCCAATAATAGTGGAGGGCACTGTATACATATTCTCACATGTATTCCATAGTATATTTTAAATTTAAATGTTTCAAATACACTTATAATATATATATATATAATTTATTGGACCTCTTACTGTAGTTCAACATTTAAAAAATATTAACAGTTCAATGCGCCTGATGCAGTAACAAGATTAGCGGTTGTGCTTCTGAATAAATATTACTGATCAGAAACCGAAATCACCTCCAGGGCTCAGGTGGTTTAAACCGCCCACATATTTCATCGTCTTCTATTGTCAATTAAAACACACATACACACACACACACAACCCGCTACATGATATTATGTAAATATATATTTTACATTAATGTAAATATACAAATATAGGTCTACATACAAATGTATATTTACCGGAGGGACATAAAGATCCACGGGTTGGCCTTCTGGACATGGAAGAAAGCACAGGCAAAACTTGACGTCGTTCTATCATTAATTTATTTAAAAACAAAACAATCCTCATGACAACTGTGCTAGAACATTGCATTAACCTACGATTGGTGAAAATGACAATGAAGCAATACACGTACAGTAAACAAAACCTGGATATAAATTAATAAACATATTTAAAACAAAACAACAACAAAACAAAAAAAACATACATGTGCATAACCATGATTCTGTAATCAGAGGTACAGCTCTTTTCATTTCAAGGTTACCTTTGTGTGTGTTTTTTTAAATATGTTTTTTTAAACCATGCAGAGAAACTGAAACATTGACACAGCAGTTAATTTTCAGAAGATTTAAAAAAAAAAATAATAATAATAATAATAAAATAAAAAAAAGAGAAGTACAATGTAATAACAATGACTGAATGAGTGTCATTCTGTTTTCAGTGTGACAGTCGCATTCACTGTGACCGGAGTTCTTTACTTGTTAAAGAGACAGGATTGGTCACATATGGTGCCAGAGCATACCCTTTAACACACACAAACCTTTTAGTTCATAATTAAAACGACTTGTTAAATTGACCAACTACATCATACACGATTTGCCTACAGTTTAGTTTGTTTAGCGAGTGTATGTGTGTGTGTGTGTGTGCGTGTGTGTGTGTGTGTGTGTGCCATTTAATTAGTGCATGTGTGCGCGTGCATAATATGCTGAGAGCATGTGCAATGTGTTTGGAGTGTGTGCTATACGAAAATTACATAGTTCATTATTGCTTTGTCTACTTAATTACGAGTGCAAGAATGAGTACGTAAGGAGACAAAATTAGCACTTGTGTGCCTACTGACAAAAAAGTCCCCTCAGCAAATACGCAGGCAAATGTTTTTTTATTTTTGTTTTTAAATCTTGTGTTCAATTGACCCGTTCTGAAGGATAAGCTTCCCCCATTCTGGATGAGCAGTATCACACCCCTCTACCGCTTGTTCGCCTCATTCCATCCCTCCACCTGTCAGCCAGCCACTATGCCCGCGAGGGGAAACCTCACAGGGATGATCCAAGTTTAGGCCCAAATAAGCCCAACCTGTTCAAACTGTCACGCCGGGACGTGCTCAAGTCCTTCTGCGGAGCTGGATTTGTTTAGGGAGCTTGGATTTCGGTCGGCTTGCGGTAAATTAGATTCATCACGAACACGGAAAAGCAACATTGGCAGAGCGAAGATGCAGAGCTCCTGTGGTCGTCATGGGGACCGTCTGTCTATGCCACCGGATTTTCATTCGCCAAATTCAGAGGCATGGTGGCAGAAGCCAGTTTTCCAATCGATCCCTCAAATGCAAGTGAGCACGTGCCTCTTTCATTCTTAAGCAGGAATGGCTTTTGTGCACTGCTGCCAGCTATGCTAAAAAAACACAATTTTAAAATTAGTTACTTGGGCGATTGGGCATGCCTCTACACTGTTCTTCTGAGGAACTGGTGTGGTGAGTTTAACCCTGAAATATCGCCAACCCAGTCTCTATCATGCACTCTGGAACCACCCAGTCTACACTCACAATCCAGTCTAACAACACCAAAAAAAAAACAGACATAACTGTTCCATACGGTAACAGCAAACTATGCTAAAAGTCAAGAGGAAGCGCACTATTTTGCTGAGGTATGATGGACTAGTTCACATTAATGTTATGCGTGATGGGCAAAGGGAGTATAGCATAATTAACCTTCAGCACCAACCATCAAACCAAAACAAACTAAGGGTGGGAATCACCGGGAAGCTCACGATACGATATTATCCCGATACGATACTATTGCGATTGTTTCTGTTTTTACGATTCCATACTGCAATATATTGCTATTATTTTTTCATTTGTTTCTCATTTGACCGCAGTGAAAAGTTTAAATCATACGTCTAAAGAGAAAAATATGCCAAAACCCATTACAGCCCATAATAAAAGCCTAGCATCAATTAATTTTACTCAAAACTTTCACTTGTGAAAAATAACACAATGAACACATAGCAGCCTGTAAGAAATGAAACATTCAAGAACAGAGGCCCCATTCAGCAGCTAAAATTAATTTCAATAAATAAATGATAAAATTTAGGGGGAAAAATGGAAATAAACAAAAATGGTGACTCTTCCATTTGCAGTGCTACAATGTGAGCAGTTCTAGGTGAGCAGCGGTTGTCGACCATCTGGAGTTTCAGGTGGAGCACACGTAATATGTAACACTTGTTTTACATTGAACGTCTTAAGTTACATCAACAGTGAGCTAGCAAAGCTAGTCTGGTGTAAATATGTGCCATGCAGTTTTACTAAGGTTGTTGCTACGACAGTACAGCTTAATAGCTTTGAGTTTTGAAGCAAATGGAGTAGATGGCTAGCTAGCTATCTATGATAGAAATCATATGGAGAGACCATTTTGACCCAAGATCAAATTGGATTTTAATACTATGCAAGTGACAGTGAACCTAGCGTAACGCCGGCTTGCTGCTTGACTAGAACAAGAGGGACTAGAATGAGTGTCTGGTTGCTAGGTAGTATCTACGGTTTGGGCTATTTGCTGGAATCATAATGTAATATTTCCATTGTATTGTAAAGTAATGTTAATTACGGGATGGCAGTGGTTGTTTTCCAGATATTAGTCTGACCCTCATGTGTTGCCAGGTAAATGTCACCTCTCTTGCCAATAACCTTTCATTTTGAATGCAGAATGTCCAACAAAAATAATGTATTCACATTTAATTTATCATATTTAAGTGACCATGGTATAAATAGTGATAATCCACAACGAGATGTGTGGTAAAATGATTTTAATGCATTCCGCGGAGGGTGCATCTACGCGTCCTTGTCGTGCATTAAAATCCTAACAAAGAAGTAACATTATGAAATGTGTTGATACTTGGCACCACCAAATGTGTTGGATACTTTGTATCGATACTGTATCGCAGAAGAAAGTATCGCAATACTATGCTGTATCGATTTTCCCCCCACCCCTAAAACCAACCCTCGTTCCTTTAGACAGCTGTGTGTGTGCAATAACAGACTGCTAGGGGTAGCCTATACTCTCCAGGTACGTATACAAAATGATCAGAAGCTATCCTACATAGACAACTTTTACTCCCAGTGTGTTTTTGTAATCAATCTTGTTACCTGCTGCCTGACCTTGTGCTGCATAACCTGTACCCCTAGCAAAGAGAACTGTCGCTAAAGCTGGTGGACTCCTCCAACACACAAGCCAGTGATTTCCAACACACCTCAGGTGCACTCCGCATACTAACGCCGACTAGAGGTTTAACGCAGCTCTCAACTGGTAGAAACTAGTAGCGTATGGGCACTTGGTGCAGTGGAACTAATTCAGTAGCCTGTGGAACCCTACCGGACCTTACTACCCATTGAGGGACAAGATCAAGTAGCGAGAGCTCACAAGTTTATAGTTTTTGTTGCATTATGGCTTGGTGTAAGGTTTAAAGGCTGACGGTTCCTGTTTCACGAACACAAACTTGCTTGTAACGCAGGTGGGGGCTAACTGGGTATTATGCTCCCGGAATCACTATTGGGAGGTTACAGCGGTCTCTACCAGGCCCGCCCCACTGTCACATCGCACCATATTCCCCAGATTCTGCTGACTTCCAGCCAGGCCCATCTCAATGATAGAACTCCTTTGTAAATGCTCGGTATTTTCAACGAAGGACTTCACTACTGAAAACTCATTTTGAATATTTAATGCATTTCACAGTACTACTAAATGTATATTCAGGCATATGTCAAAGGACAATCATGATTCAATCACAATTCTTTTTTTCCCTGCAGGACCCTATGGGTATAGTTTTCCTACAGTTTAGTGTGTTTTTTTTTGACTGGTTACAAATAGAAGACTTGGATACAGGCTGTCATATATTCAATACACATCTACAGTATATCATTACCAAACAGAAAACCAACCAAAAACCTCTCAGCCATTCTACTGAAACCAACAGAGGCAAAAAAAAAAAAAAAAGAAGTAATTACTTGATGCACACGTCTAAACATATGCATAACAAATTTCAATTATCATTATTGAAATGGCAAGTTTGCGTGTTGCCTCAAGACATTTTACTGAGGTACTTTAGTGAAATAAATGTCATTTTGAGCTTCCGGCTCCTCACCGTGTGGGCACTGATGCTCTCAGTTGTATTGATGTAGGCAACTTGCAATCTTTACAGTTCACATTTATGGGAGGTGCGGTCTGCCTTGTGCGGTCTGCCTTGTGCAGCTCTCATGGTTATGCAACGCTCATCACGCTTCAGTCCCCTTCATGGGCGGAGACCTCTTGCGGAGACTCCTCCCCCTTTTCACACTTCAACCATTCAAAGAGTACTACACTTAACTTGTATTACACAGTGCAAAACGAAAAGACACAAAGCTGTCGGTGAGTTTAGATGAGGGACTCCGTCCATCTTCAGGGCTACCGAGTGTTCAATGCAACAGGGAAGCGCAGTAAGGCTACTCCGATACATTTAAAACTATGAAAAAAAAAATCCCAACACTGCGAACATGCTCTTCTCAAATATCCAAAGGAACCACAACATTGAGAATTAAATGGAAACCTAAATGTACGCCCTTGCCGAGAAATTCTAACAGGTTACACCCAACAGCATTATATAGCTGTTTGAGTGCGTTGATATAGCATTGTAGCAAAGCTGACAGAATATAAATCCAATCTACACACTTACACTTGTTACTAAGGCAATATTGTAGTAACATTGACAGAATGCACACCCAAATAACACACTCACATTGTTTTTGTACCACAGTACCAACATTGATAGAACGTAAACCCAAACAACACATATTGTTTATGTAACACTGTGGCAAGGTCGACCGAATGCAATGTGTTGTTTGGGCATCAATAATAATGGCATCACTCGACAGATGAGCAGAAATAATATGACAGCGCAGTCAAACTCGTATGTTTTCTTCAATGGAAATACTTCAGACCACGGAAAATGTCATAATATAATCCCTCTGCAGTTGATGTCACCATGCTAATATCCCAGCTGCACCTTGAATCTAATACCGCTTGGACAACCACAACATCTATAACTCTCAGTCTAATTCTCACAAAGCAAGACTAGTCTTTGACAAGACACAACGTTGCATCTCAGACAGTGAGATGCCCTTGAGTTTATCGTTTGCTGTACAGTTGCTGGGGTTCCCACAGTAATGGAAAACCTTGAGCCTGAAGCATTTTATTCTACTCCCCTAGAGACATGCTTCACAAGCAAACAGAATAAAATGCCCTTCATAATCGCTATTCATTATCATCATTCATAATTGTCATAATTATCTCCCGACGGCAGCGGATCTTCCATTTCGTTTACATTTTTTTGATACACCGAAGGTAACCTGTATCAAAGCAAAGCATGACATTCATGTCCTAATGAGCGAGGATAAACAGGAGAGATTAATAAAACCTCATTCTTATGTTTAAAAGAAGGAAGTGATTAAAAGCTAGGGCTTTCACTGGCGAAAACGCTCAAATGTACATTCAGGGACTAAAGGTGGTGCGCAAGTACTGCTTCTGAGCGATTAGCTGCACGTCACATTTTAAATGTCTAATCCAGAGGAAGACTGAAGAGAAGCCTATTATCCCACAAATTAATTTTATGAAGGCACTTCCTGGTAAAGCTTTGCCATAGAATAGCACCTTTTTTTTTAACTAGCCAGCAAAAGCCCTTTTTGCAGAGTACTTGTGTGTTTATGTGTGTCTGCATGTGTGTTATGAGCATGTGTTTGTGTGTGTGTGTGTGTGAGACAGTGTGTACTGTCGCGTGTCGCACTTTACAAGAGGCTGAAATCCAGGATGTACCGAAGAAGCTTTGTTCTGTTTGCTTGAGGTAGGAAGGTGCTGCTGACCTCCAACAGCACGGCTTTGTTCTCGCGGCTCTCTTTCAGGACCTGCGGGACAGGGGGGGGCGGGGTTACGCTAGGCTCCTCCTTTACAGGGCTCAACATACACACGAGGAATGGCAAACTCCCGTCTGTCGACCTGAGCTGGGGGGGTGAACTCGTTCGACGAGATTCATGGCAAAATGGGGGCAAGCAGAAGAACACACTCTTAGGGTTAAAGCTTCAGTGAAAGACAGACATGTTTATCTCACCCCCAGTTCCTTGAAAGTTCTCACGGTGTTCTTCACGAGGTAGTGCGTCGCGCTTTCCCCTGTGAGGCGGAGACAGTGGGAGAGAATTATTGTTATAACCATTACAGCTGCTTGTCCGGGTGTCCTTTTTGAGCCTAATAAATTATTACTAATCTGCCTTGTACAGTAGGCTTACGGTAGCACTCAAACAAAGTAGGCCGCCATAGAAAGACTGTACATGGTACTACAAACACACCACTGGAGCAAGAACAAAGTTGACATTTGTACAGACATGAAAAACAATCATGACGATATCCATATAAAATCATGAAAATACATAATGTGAAATCTCAAAGATGAACTAAACTGAATGGTCACCCAAACTGACATTGGTGGGGTGCACACTCATCTTTGTGAAAATTGAAACATACACGCATACACAAGGGCACACTCCCACATGGGACACGACGTTAAGCACGCGCACACACACGCATTCTCATGCACTTTCACACTTTTCTCCCTCTAGTTGCATATGGACAGCAACTCCTCTAGGGTTCAATTCACTGGGGAATTAAACCTCCGACTCTGGTTCGAAACATTGTACGTACATCCACAGTACACCTCAAAATCTCCATTGCCGCCCCAATATGACCCCAGTTGGATGTATCCGGCCAACACCAAACGCAAGGCTTGAAGAACATAGCAGAGGGCTCACCGAATACGGCCACCTTCTTCTCAGTGCGCGTCAGCAGGTATCTGAACAGCTGCTGGGTGTACTCGCTCTCCGCCGTGGGGAGGTGGAGGCCGTGCACGAATATCGCGGCCCCGCTGTATGCCTCCAGGACCGGGCTCAACAACCGCTGCAGGAACGTGAAGAACTCCTGGTGCTCCGAAGACATGCTGACCTGCGTTGATCGGAAAACACAGTGGCGGTTAGGAATGCGGTCAGCTGACGGTCACCTGATCATTTTTGTAGTTCTCGCGCAGCAACCATGGAAACAAACTCATCAGGTAATATATCGAAAGGAAGTGTTAGCTAATAGGGATGCAAATTTAAAGGAATTTCCTTAATCGATAGTTGTTAACCTGAACAAACAATAGTTGATTAATTGATAACATAAAAGCTAAATATAGCTTATGATATACAGAATACAAAATGCATGTTATATTCCTCAATCAAAGATTTATTGTAACATTTGAGAAACAGGCATTATTGTAGCGTAACAAAAATAGAATATGAAGGCGTGTATCTATAGGCTACTTCAACAGAAAAGAAATTGCGCTCCGTCTCATCTGTTGCAAGCTAAACCGTTGCTCCGCTAGCCGCTAGCAGCATTAACAATCTCTCTTGAAATGGAAAGGCGACAGTTAAACTAGTAGACCTAGCCTAGAACAGTCAACTTAAATCATAGGCTATTATGTTTTGAATAGGCTCCTCATATGCATACTAGATAGACCTACGTATTTTTATTCAAGAACATTTAAGCTACGTGGTCGGGAACGAGTCGTGTGCGCAGCCCGTTTATGAGCTCTCGAAATCCCTCACCGTCAATGGTGCTTCTTGGCACCATGTCCTTTTCAACCATCAACCTCTGAGTAATACCCTCCGCTCGTCTATCGTCACATACCCTCTTTGCCAACACTGAGGTGATGGTAGGTTGCAATCCACTTTGCCCTGACAGCACGGTGTTGGATGTATGCTTTTCAGGTGGTAGGCTACATTAACAAAGTAGTTATACTTCTTCTTGTGTAGGCTCAACTTCACGGCTTACACTAGGCTGAATTTGGCGCCCTCGCGTGGAGACCTTAAACCATGATTACATTTCACACAAAAACTCCCGTTGAAACAAGACCGCAGATTGTTCAGTTAATTGTTTCATTTGAAATCTTATCGATTAAATTCTTATTAGCAATTAATCGATAGTCGATTAATTGTTAACATCCCTATTAGCTAATGAAAGGTTAGCATGTTTTCATCCATATTATTTTGCTTAATTATTTATATAAAAGTACATATTCTGCCCTTTTCAACTTTTCCTGTTATTTTCCATTTGATAAGGACTGGCTGGGCAATCGTGTGAGCTAAGTGTCAATATATCACAGACCGGGGCCTGTACTCAACTCCTACAGGGCTGGAGAGAAAAAGGGAGTGCGCAGCTGAAACTTTGGAAACTTCTCTACCTAATGCTTTTTTAGTACGGTGTTGACTCGGTCAGGAGGCGTACTCTAGCTGCAGAAATAAAGACCCTTATAATTGGAACTGGAGTGAGTGTTTTCCTGATTGGATTGCCTCTTTATAATAAGACAAGGGTGGATTTTTCCTTCTCGACCCAACACTAACATTTTGCTATATAAACAATCATCAAGCCTTGGAAATGGTATTGTCGTATTGTATTGTGGCTGGTTACAACATGTATAATTATTATTTTTTTTTTTAAAAGCCACGAGTACCATGATCCAAGAAAGCACTTAGTTGCCACGCGCATAATTTTCGTCAATTAGCAACCGAAATGACTGAGTGGGCCTTCAAACTCGTGAGCCAGGAAAGATTAGCGAGTGAAAACTTTGAAAAAGACATGATGGGTTGGACAGTGAGGCAGCCAACTGAATGTAAACAGTACCCAATACGCAGTACACCACTTAGCTAAACTTCTAAACACATGAAACCTTAAACATTGTTTCATTCATTGGAGGAGGGGCTTTATTTCTAATTACTGTAAAAGCATGCGTGCAAGTCTGCTCCCTGGCCATCCTGTGGGGGGGGTCGGTAGAAAGCAGAAGAGAAGCACTCACACCCAAATTAGTGGGGCATTTTGGAGTTCCTTTTGGCTTCTTCCTTCTCTACTTGTGTGTTCAGGAACTCGAACACTCAAACCGGCTTCGGTGACACCCACCAGAGACAGCCACACAAAAAAAAAAACTAAAAAGGGAACGAGGCAGGGATTTTATTTACCTTAAAATTTTGGAGCCAAAGTAAATTGTCACTCGAGAGATATATAATCACATATAATAAGTAAGCAATAATGACAGAGGAGCCAGGCATTACACAGTTTGAATGCCCGATGCGGAGGCAGTAAATTGCCCGAGGCGCAGCGAAGGGCATTCAAACTGTGTAATTCCCGGTTCCGAGGTCATTATTGCGCTTAGTGAAGTAATTAACTTGCTCGCATTCGCAACCAACGTTGCTCACGTTAACGTTACATTAGGTCAAGCCCAACTATGTCCACAAAACTGCTTTGCTAGATTAAAGTTGTTGTAACTAAGATATTGGGCGAACACAAACTTTTTAATCAGCGGATTTAGCGTTATTTGCCGGCTTTATTAATCAGCTGTTGGTGTTGCTATGGTTACCATCATTACAAGGGTCGACTCTAATGGCACTGGCGGCAGATAACGTAGACGGCATATTCATTTAGAACGGTGATTAAAATGTTGCCAGCGCTACTTCATAGCCGGGCGGTATACACCCTCCAGCGTATTTATCTAAGCCATGGTATGAAACCGTATAATCAAATCTGAGATAAATGCAGATTACTTTCTCCTTTTGTGCTGTGGGAACAATTTCATATTTGTGTCTGCAATCAAATGAATACTTTAGAAAATAATACCGTCATTGGGTTTTCAGTTCAAACTGAGACTACAATTTGGGGAGTTCCTGTAAGAAAGCCAATGGAACACTCTCAGAAGAAAGGGTTCCAAAAGGCTCCTCTGAGTCTCCAAATAGGAACCCTATCTAGTTCAACGGATCTTTGTCGGGCAAAATGGTTAAATCTGGAAGCTTTCACACTTTTCGCACCTACTATAGAGGGCTCCATAAAAAACTAAACTGTGTTACCCTATAGAGACAAGCCAAAAAATAGATTTTTTTCTGAGAGTGAAGGGGCATTTTCAGTTCAGATCCCCAAGGTATGAAGAGCCTTTATCAGAGAAACTGGAGTTGGACTTAGAAATGTATATTACCAGAGAGACTTTCCTTAGTTATCTGCACTGGAAACCAGCAGGCCAGTCCAGGGCAGGATACATACCCAGAGTAGAAATAGCACTAGGAATAATCAGTGTGGAATACGGTGGGGATCTACACCTCCCTCGTTATAAAACCAGATGACTCATTCTTGCTTCAGTGCTAAAGTTTGGAAATCTTCGGACACAGAATTTGGGTCTACCTTCAGGTAGCGGTCTCTCTGCTCCTCGCCGAAGTCGCTGTCTTCGTCTTCCTCGTCGCTGCGCCAGGACAGGGGTTCGCGGAACTTCTTGGGCCAGGGTTCCTCAGTAGGGCTGGGACTGAGCTCCTCCTGGTCCTCCTGAAGGCAGGGATAAAATAACACGCTCAGCAGAGTTCAGTGATATGACCGTGTGGTCATCAGGTCACAGAGGCACCTTGTTCACGTTACAGAGCAGACACGACCACGCCGTCATTAACAGGGACACGACTAAACGTCATTACAGGACAGACATGACAGCACAGTCATTACAGTAGTCGTGACAACACGGTCATTACAGCACAGACATGACCAAACGGTCCTTACAGCAGACATAACCACACAGTCATTACAGCACAGACATGACCACACGGTCCTTACAGCAGACATAACAGCAGGACAGTGTTTTTGCAGCGGGAGGAGGTGCAGTGAAAGAGTGGGCTCTGTACCTCTGCCACGTACAGGACTCCATACTGGATCAGCCGGGTCACTGCATCATGGAACACCTGATATATCATCTGACAGGGCTGCAGTCAGAAGAGAAAGTAAATATCACGCATACTGAATACACTATCCACAAAGACACACAGGACACCCTGCACGCACACACATACGCACACACACACACACATGCACACTAGAGCACAGGACACCCTGCACACACACACACACATGCACATGCACACTACTGAATCGCAGGTAAATGAAAAATTTTGAATATGTAATCTATGGTGGCCCAGAATGCAAACCCCTGTCTCGAAATTAGAAGCAATCTTTTGCTCACATTTTAAATTATTTTTATTATAATTATTATTTTTTTTTTTTAATTAAACAAAGATGGTTTCTATATTTAGGGAACCACTGTTTTTTTATTTTTAAATAAGAAGCAATAGTTTTAAATGATAAGAAGCAATCCTTTTAAAAAAAGATGTTATTTAGGAAGCCACTGTCTTTTTAAATAAAGCATCTCTTTTTCGAAATGTCATCTCTATTTCAAAAAATCTCCTCTTTTTAAAGAGGAAAAATGCTAAGGGCTAAAGCTAGTTGCGCTCTGCAGCCATCTGTGTTTCGCTCATGGTAGCTCTCAATATCTAGGACAGATAAACAACAAGCCATGTTATCGTTTTGTCTGGAGGGTAGGTAGCCTAAATAAAGTTATGTGTGGATCATGCCATCCATGGAGCCTGTAGGTTATACATTTGAAATGGAGAAGCCAGGAAAAGTTAACTTCACCACACCTCAGGAGTGCCGTTTCGAAATATTGTGGGTTCTATGCCATTGGAGACAAAATAATAATCAAGGAGAAAGTCGCCTGCAAGGTATGCAAGCGGCAACTGCCCTACTAACCCACCAAACACTTTTTCCCTCCAAAAGAGATCGGTCAGTTTAGTTTTAGTAAGACAGGCCATTGCTGCGAAAGGAATCATTGACATTGCTGTGATCTTCCCTGGTTTTATTTTGCTTCATAAAACTTAAAGATACTATTGTCATTATGTCTTAGTTATATATTATCTTCAAAATAATGTCCTTATCAAAACATAACAGAAGTCCCCAAGAAATAATTTCTCGTACATAAATCCAGAGGCTTCAAGCGTGTTCTCTCAGTTTAACTTCAGATAACTCTGTTTTCGGAGGCGCCTTCCTCACTTGTTGAAGCTAATTTCACAGGCTACACGTTTAATGACATTTTTTAACTGGGCCATAATAATTATACATTTAGGCAATGTTTTAACGTTTAAAGTAAAACAGTGACAGCCATAATGCACACACATACTGAAAACTCTATGCAGGTTGAACATACACATTCATACAAGACACATTTTACATACGCATAATCATACTGAACACACTACATACACACACACACAATACTTTGGTGTGTGTATGAACTGAACATATTATGCACACACCAAAATTATTTCTCAAGAAATAATACATAAAGCATTGTGATATTGCTTTTGATTTGTACCAGTGATGTTGCAGTTACACAAAGTGCCTACAGGGGGAGAAAGAGCTGCAGTGTAAGTCTTAAGCAGTGAAGTGGGTGGAGTTGTACTCACTAACGCCACAGCAACTTCATTGGACAGGAAGTGGGAGAGTCCCGCTGCCTTCCTGATAAGCTGCTCCTGACTGACCAGTGTCCTCAAGGAGCTCTGCTCCGTCTCCCCTGTCTGGTCTCTCAGCACCGCCAGCACACTGCATGCTGGGAAACGAATAAAGAAAAAAGAAGCCTTTGAATTAACGAGACGGTAAATATGTGGTCAAAAAAGACTGTGATGAAAGAAAATAATTCTTGTACGAAAATAATTCTAAAGTGTAGTACAATTAAGACTGTGACCACCCACTTTTTATTTATTTATTTATTTATTTTTAATTCCATTGCTTTACTACTACTATTTTTAGATGGACACCAAAGGCTAATACTGAATAATGCAACTCAAGAATCGCTTTGTGTTCGCATGATACAGGCTAATGCCTCCTATACTGCTAACCATTTAGTGTGATGTGATGACTAAGACAGTACGCTAACAATTGTAGTTTGGTGGTGCTTACTTGCTAAATCAGATACTCCTGTATGTTTACGTTTTAGCCACGTTTTTTGGCTTACTGTGTTACTGGCCACACAAACATATAGTCTTGCTCATGCCACAATGATCTAATCAATTGTTTTGGATAAGGGTTTCTACCAAGCAGACAAATGCATAAACTGACCTAGGTGGGTCTGTGGGTCTGTGGAAACACTTCAGGTAAAATTTACCTACAGCTGAGGTGGCTCTGTAGAAACACCTCAGGTACAACTGACCTACAGAGGTTGGTTGAGTGGTGCTGTTGCGATGTGCACACTGGTACCTATGATGGCATCGGCAATGAAGACGTGGAACAGGCCGTTGCTGTAGAAGTTGAGCTCAAACAGGGCATTGACAGTGGTGTTGGGCGCGATGATGAATTCGGTGTTGCGGTTGGCGCTCGTCACATTGACGCAGTTGCCCAGTAGCTGCAGCGCGTGCATAACCACGTCCTCTGAGTTTCCCGAGAAGCCGAGGTCAAAGTCCCGCGATAGGATTTCCTCCTTCATGTTGAAGAAGTCCTCCACCAGCTTGGACAGCACCACGCCCTGCAGCAAAGACAAGCCTTTAGCCACACCCCATGTGTCACTGGGATCAGAGCTTTACCTGCTCTGGCCAAACGCCACAACTCATAACCCCCTTACAGAAATGGAATATACTGTAGACATGTGACGTTCATGAGAAGTATAGTGGTGAATACATTTCACACACACAAGTGAAAATAAATTCAATATTTGCCTATGCATTGTGAAGTTCAATGCTTTGAAAACATACTTAAATCAAGATGTATTCAAATATACTCCATTTCTGTAAGGTCCACATGTGTAACGCACGGCATGTGGCATATAAGAAATGGGTGCAAAGTCTCTGGTGTGAATGCGCTGGGGACGGCCCCACAACCCATGGACGTCAGGCTGGTAACTACCCACAATGCTCCTGGGGCCAGATAAAATGCAAATATACCCTGCAGGACAGCATGGTCCTCTGAGAAAAGCAGACATACATAAAGACGCTCAAAGCCTCTGGCTGCACGGCAAACACAGCAAACTGTACATGGGAGATTTGTGACAGATTCTCGCAAAGGTGAAGATCTATCAATGTGATTTGATAGTAAGTGCAAAATCACAACTAAGATGTAAGATAGAAGTGAATAATTGTGTTTATTTAAGTAAAGAAGGGTTAAAATGCATAATTATGTAATAATGTGTTGCGAATTGTTGCGTGGCTCCAATACTTCTACACACAGTGGACAAGGAAGTGTAAAAGGAAATACGATGAGGAAAAGTATAACTTACCTGTCTGTGCCGGTACAGGAGGAGACAGGCCACGATGTGTGTCGACATGATGGCAGAGGACTTGTTCGCGGCTGAAAAGACAGAGCAGGAGAAAATACAGTTAAAAGAAGAGGCAGAATAAACACCGCAAATGTAACACAAAAGCCAGATTCTAAAACTCCCTTGCATTTAAACGGAAAGCTAAAAAGTATGTGCGGTCAAAATCCGATTCCGTTACAAACAGTACTCTGCATTTCACGTGGAGCACTCAACCGATCAAATCAAACGCAGAAAATGCTTCATGAAGTAGGCTGAAATGTATGGAGTGAAGGCGAGTTGCATTTCTTTAGATTTTTCTTTTTTAAGCACTGTGTGGGCAATTTCGAGCTTTGGTGTTGATAGAAAATGAATGGGCACTTGTTGCAATTCTCTTTTTATATGTAGTTAGAGCAGGGGTGGGCAATTCCAGGCCTCGCGGGCCGGTGTGTATGCATGTTTTTACTGCCACCAGTTACCACGGTTCAATCAGCTAATTAGTCATACACACAATCACCGATTCACTTGTAAATTACAGAACGATAAAATGCTACAATACACGCATACCGGCACAAGAACATTCATCAGCTGCGGCAGCAAAAACCTGCGTACACACCGGCCCGCGAGGCCTGGAGTTAAACCTGCGTACACACCGGCCCGCGAGGCCTGGAGTTAAACCTGCGTACACACCGGCCCGCGAGGCCTGGAGTTAAACCTGCGTACACACCGGCCCGCGAGGCCTGGAGTTAAACCTGCGTACACACCGGCCCGCGAGGCCTGGAGTTAAACCTGCGTACACACCGGCCCGCGAGGCCTGGAGTTAAACCTGCGTACACACCGGCCCGCGAGGCCTGGAGTTAAACCTGCATACACACCGGCCCGCGAGGCCTGGAGTTAAACCTGCGTACACACCGGCCCGCGAGGCCTGGAATTAAACCTGCATACACACCGGCCCGCGAGGCCTGGAGTTAAACCTCCGTACACACCGGCCCGCGAGGCCTGGAGTTAAACCTGCATACACACCGGCCCGCGAGGCCTGGAGTTAAACCTGCGTACACACCGGCCCGCGAGGCCTGGAGTTAAACCTGCGTACACACCGGCCCGCGAGGCCTGGAGTTGCCCACCCCTGAGTTAGTGTGTTCAGGTCAGAAATCCTGAGAATGGGGTTTTCACTACCCAGTTAGAATTGGCAATCCTACACCAGGAAGATATTGTTCTCACAGTGAAACAGACATGATCAGTGTTATTCTCACAGTGAAACAGGCATGATCAGCGATATTTTCACAGTGTAACAGGTGTGATCAGAGCTTTATTCTCACAGTCAAACCACTGGTGTGATCACAGTTTTGATCACAATTTTAGTCGGAGAAACAAACCAGACACTGGTTGCCCACAGTGATAATACTCCAGCAAAGTGTCCCAACAAGACAAGCTGTACTATTAATCATTTACGACGAACGCGACTGATACTGCAATTCCACCCCTGTGGACCCTACTCTGTGCCTGAATGAGGCTCATCCTACACTCAAAAAAACAGGCCGGCTGCCAGGACAGCCTGTGATTGGTCTGAAAGCAACAGGCCACCTCAGCTAAGCACGTGATTGGCTGTAAATACGTTTCAGTGAACGGGACCCGCTGAAGAACACGCGGCTGGCTGTACAGAGGTCATGTCTGAAGTGACTGGCTCAAGACACAAATGCGACTTATGCCTGGCTGACAGAGAATAACCCGTCACGACGGAACGAGACTGATGGGCCCAAAGAAGGATAAGGTCTTACTGAAGAGCACGTGCTTGGCCAGGTTGTTGATGAGTTGCCTTCTCCAGTTCTCGTCCGATAGGTCTCTGGAGCCATGCTCCTCTTCCTCACCGTTAAAGAGAGCCTGGTCTGGCCTGGGTAAAGACAATACTCAAAATCAGTTCCAGCAAACCAGTTACATTTTCAGTTGAATATTCAACCACAGTGAATTCTTTTGTCCAAACATGTGGCCGATGGGTGCATAAGGGGCCAGATGAAGCTCAATGCCCTCTAGAAACCTCCCGTGGCAACTGGCCAATTGTGTCCTGCCAAAAGATACTGGGGTTGCAGCGATCTGCGATAAGGGGGAACGTACTGAGCGGCGATGATGGTGGGAACCAGGACCTGCTCCAGGGAGAGGGGAGCTGGGAGCTGCCGACATCGCTGTGTGTCCAGGTACTCCTGCAATCAATCAATCAACAAAATGTAAGCTATGTAAATTAAATTGTACAATCTCACTGTAATGGAAATGGTGACATGTGACCAGTGTAAAAGGAACAGTAACATGTGAGCAGTATAAAAGGAACAGTAAAATGTGAGAAGTGTAAAAGAAAGAGTAACATGCGAGTAGTGTAAAAGAGACAAATATGTGAAGTGTAAAAGGAACAGTAACATATGACAGCATACATGAACCAGGAGAGTTGGTATTTGTTTGCCGAGTGCTGTAATGTGGTGGTTCCTCTCACCTTCAGGGAGAAAGGCTGGGTGAAGTCAACCCGGACACACCCGTAGTTCTTTCGAAGCATCCGGAACACTCCACAGGCCACGCCCCACAGGCTCTCATTCTTTTTGGGTTTACCCTGGAGAGGAGGGAGCAGATCTGCTGTCACGCCACCCTGCTGCCTTCTCCGGCCTGGTGCCTAAAGCTAAGCAGGGGATGGGTTTGGAATGGGCTTTGCCCTTCTGAACAAAGTGGTGTTTGTGGACCAGCAGTGCTGCCATACTTCACCTGAGCATGGTTGACATGGGTGTGGTTGACACAGGCTCCATCCAGCTCCCCCCCCCCCCTCCCCTCGCTATAAAGTGCTTTGAGATCATGAAAGGTACTATATGAACGCAATCCATTATTATTTTTAATCTGTCATTATAAAGTTAAAGAAAATAATTGTTGATCCATTTTCAATGGAAACGCTCTTTTAGTTTGGGGGGGGGGGGGGGGGAGGGCGTAGCATTTATTATTAGGCCTACATAACTAATGACACTGTGGAATAACAGACACTTGGGATGTCTGGGAGAGATTTCTGTGTATTGTTAGCGCTGGCTAACACATGGCGGGCCGGTCAATGGGACCGGCTGCACAGCGCGTGCGTTACATACCAGCTGCACGGCGCGTGCATTACGTACCAGCTGCTCGCTGTTGTAGTTCCCCTCGAGGATGCGGTCATAGGAGATGCCCACGGGGACGATGAGGACATCTGGGATGGTGCTGCTGCAGAGGGAGTCCACCACGAAGGACAGCATGCCGGCCCGCGCCGGGGAAGGCTTCCCGCTCCGAGACCGTGTCCCCTCCAGGTACACCTCCAGGAACTGCTGCTGCCGGAGCAGCTCATCTGTGTACTGAGAGAGAAAGAAGTGAGAAGAGAGAGATAAGTCCATGCGTAGAACGGTGAATTATATAAAATATGTTTGTGTGCACACAGCACCTACCGCATGTATCAGAGATCTGTACAGTACGTCCTTCTTGCCATCAGCAAGTTCATCCAGCCTGCGACGTATGAAGAACCCCCCTAGTTTCCTTATCAATGTGCTGAAAAGACAAAGGAATGTTCCGGACTGAGACAGAGGCTGGAGGTTCAAAACCCAAACGGGGCATTAATGTACAGGAAGGTGCAGATGTGTGTCTGCAAAGTAACATATTGTACTGTACACACCTAAAAAGATTGTCATGCAAGTGAGTAATGTTCCAAAAATGAGGAACTTGCGCCAACTTTATACCCATGCACGTATCGAATACCACAACATATGAAACCTAATGAGGATGATACAGAAAACCTCTATCTCAGATGAATAATAATGACCCCAATAATAATGGGAAGAAAATATTAATAATAATAATTATAATAATATAAGAATAAAAGTATTTTATAATGTAATGAAGATTTCTAATCGACAGCCATAATTTACTGAAGCATGTACTAATAATTAGGGTTCCATTTTCCAATACCAGTCTGTTTCTGAAGGGACAATGCCCCACCAGGAATATTAGAGCGTGGTTCTAGTTCCAATTCAACCAATGAGGAATATTACAGTGTGGTCTGACTCTGATCCAACCAATCAGCAATATTATAGTGTGGTCTGGCTCTGATCCAACCAATCAGCAATATTATAGTGTGGTCTGGCTCTGATCCAACCAATCAGCAGCATTCGCATATGGTCCAGTCCACATAGACATAGTGTTACATGCCGATTGCGCAGAAAATCTGTGCCCAACTGCAAGGTCACTTTACCTGAATTACCTGATTCTGCCACAGGCACTCTCACCTGAAGATGGGGATGTTGAGGTTGTTACCAGCGGCGATGTGTGGCGCTTTGATGTTGTGGCAGAAGAGGATGAATGTGATGAGAAGGTAGTCTATATGGGACTTGTGCACGGGCAGGAAGACTAAAGGGGCATTGTGCTGAAAGAGAAAAAATGGTTCTGTATCATACTGTACAACTACACCAAACTGTACAATCACAGAGCAAATAAATGATCACACCAAACTGTGCTACTAGAAACTTTACTAAAATGGGACCAAACTCCAGAACTGTATCAGCAGGGACCACATCCAACTATACTACTAGAGACTGTACTAAAATGGGTCCACACTCTGGAACCGTATCACCAGGGACCACATCCAACTATACTACTAGAGACTGTACTAAAATGTATCACCATGGAACACGCTCCAACTGTACCACCAGAACTGTACCGTTTTGGCCACGGCTCCTCAAGAACATTCACAGTGTCGCAGAAAATCAGGGCACGGAATTCTGAACTACACTAAGCTGAATATCTATCCGGCCTATTAGATCTCAGTTCCTCTCCAGGGGCAGGGCTGCCGTAGCAGCGCAAAATGATCACAAGAGACCCACCGAGACTCAGAGGAGCCTGAAAAGTCAAAATGGCTCAATTCCCCAGTTAGCACGATTAGCGTCCCTCTACTGTTGCATACAGGGTAACACAAGCCAAATAAAGCTGTCAGAGGGGATAGTTTAGCTGATGCAACATTAACGTCATGTTTAAATCGGTGTAATGAGACACCAGTAAAAGATGCAACTACTGGCTGGCCAGGCAGCTACTTTGAGAGATATCTACCAAACATACCTGTCGGGACAAAATGCAACCCAAAGAATGTGTTTTGGTGTGAGAAGGAGCAGAAGCTTGACGTTGTGCGAATCAGAGAACGCACCCTTGCCTGCGCCAAACGAGCACAGCTGGTGAGCAAGATTGGGACTCCAAATTAGGAGAAGAGGGGAAAATATATATATATTTGTATTTTTTTAATGATGCATCTGTAAGCCTTAAGAAATTATTTAGGAATATGAATAATAAACCGTTTTTTTAAAAGTCAATGCAACAGAAACCTTTGGCCAGTTACAGCCTGACATCCGCTCCTTTTGAACACTCTGTTCCAGAGGCAGCTGGTTAGCTGCAGGCTGCGTGCTGCTCTGGGGCAGCAGCTGTGGCTCATCGGCCCTCTCCCCTGCTGAGAACAGTGGGAAACCCCTGTTGAGCGCAGAGAGAACTCCGTTCAGAGGTTCTAGGGAATAGAATTGGCGGTGGAGAGGTACCTCCAGCCAGCTATGCATAACACAAACAGCTGCAAGCGAGCCAGTGAGACCCGGACTGTCCTCATGGCAGAATCTGAGCATCTCTCCGACGAACCGTCACCGCTTCACCCCGTTACAAGCCTGTTAGGGGTCAACATTTCACTCCGTTGAAACAAACCAATAATGTGTCTGTTGAACCTTCACGACTACTACTTCACTACTCGTTACAAGCCTGTAACAAGTCAATAACATACCTGACAAACCGTCAACATGTCACCCTATTACATGCCAATAATGTACATTACAGTTACCACTTCGCCCTGTTACAAATATGTAACAAGCCAATAACGTACTTGACAAACCGTCAACATGTCACCCTGTAACGAGCCTGTTACAAGCTGATAATGTACCTGACAAACAGTCAACCTTTCACCCTGGTGAGACTCACCTCGATGGCGGCCTTCTTCACCATCTCTAGCTGGCCTTTGTGGATCTGGATGCTACAGAAGAAACCGTTAAAAAGTTTCAGCAGCACCCATCCGGTCAACCTGAGAGAAGGGAGAAAACCGAGGTTCAACCATGGTGTCAAAACTTATAATTGGAAGGGGCAGGGTCTAATTTAAGGCTTTTTAAACCTTATTTTAACCAACAGAACATACAGTAGTTGCTTCAAGACCTTTTGTCAATTGGTCCACAACCATGTACAAGGATACAGATAAAGTGCTGAGCTAAACGGTGTACCTGATAAATGCAGGGGATATATTGGCCACCATTCCCTCTAGGATCCCTCTGGCTTTTCGCCGCACTTTGCTGACAGCCTTTTGTTCCACCCCCGACTCGATGGCAACTGGGCTGTCCTCAGCAGCCACCAACGCGGTGGCGCTCCCCACCCTGCATGTGCACACAGAGGGGGCGATGTTAGAACTGAGGGCTGTGGGGTTCAATCCCAGCCAAGTCACTTCTACTCCAGCCCATGAGCAATGAGTGAAGCCCCCAATATACTTAAAACTAAATCGAAATTGGCGGTATTCACAAAGGCTGTCGAACTGCTGTCGAATACAGCGCTGGGAGCAAATGTCAGTATACTCACTGTGACTTGAGATTAGGGTTGCAGCGGTATACTGGTTTCACAATATACAGCGGTATGAAAACACATGGTTATCATACCGTAGACATTTGCTTATCTAAGGTTTTGAATTCTACGGTTTTCCATGTTATTTTAGCACAAACTTAACTCAACGGATAATGAAACAGCTACTTGCGTAAGAACTTTTCTTTTCAAATAAATCAAATTTTAGTTTTCAATATAAAGTATTTGCAGAACATAATACCGTTTTGTAAATACAATAAAGATTTTTTTTTCATGTGAACCGTGATATTTCCTGAGACGGTTATCATACCGTCAAAATCTCATACCGTTGCATCCCTACTTGAGATATGCTCGTTTAATGACGCTCCAAGCCAGATGGATTAGAAACTCGTTATAAGTTTCAATATCACAATGGCTAATGCGTCCATTATGCAAATGTGACCAATGCACTCCCAAAAGAAAGAAACAACGATTCACACCTATCTAGCAACTAAAAAAAAATAACAAATTACATCATAGGTATTTGCAGTATTTCTATGTTGAAAAAGTCATGGCAGGATGGAAACGTAGCATAAACCCTGATTAAATAATTACCCATTTAAAATCAACGCTGATACGGGGCAATTGGCAACTCTAGTGTAATGAAACCGGAAGAAAACGGTGAGTAAAATCTATTTATCAATTGTAAAAAGGAGTTTCTTTAAAGATGGAATTTCAGTGTCTCTAGTCCCTGCTTGCACGCTCATACAAGTGGATTTATCCTTGAACAACATCTGCAAGTCTAGCCTTGTTGACCAATTGCAGGCGAGGGTGTATTGGTGGTGGTGACCACGGCTGCGCAAAAATTTTGACTAGTTCGGCTATCCAGCCTGCACACACTGCGACGATCGAAGCTCAATGCAATGCTTCGTCTTGGTTCCAAACCAGCCAAAACCGCTTCCACGGCCTGTGCGAATCCACAATCCACAGCCTTAAGAGCTGCTGAAACTGCATCAATGGCTGGCAGGTACCACTGAAATCCAAAATGACATCCAAAGCTACATACTAGAGAATAAATATCTATAAATGTATTTTTTGTGCAAGTTTCAATAAGAAAAATTTGTCTGGATAAGACGAATGCCAAATGTTTAAATGTAATGTAGATAATATAACCCTGGGAAACGTAGTGCCTCGGGTTGAGGTCTAATCACAGTGCAAAATTTTAAATATCCTTTCTGCTTTTTTGAAATGTAGTTTGACCAGTGACTCACTCAATTGGTTCCGTGTTACTGTGAACAATGTTGATGAGAAACTGTATTGAATGGAAACCATCAACAGTGATAATAGGGAGATGTGTTATTGTGAACCATACTCATGGGGAATAGTGTTACTGTGAACAGTGTTAACAGGGACAGGTGTGCCTGGGAACTAGTGTTTAACACCTCGCTCCCGGGTTTCCCGGGAAATCCAGTCTAAAAAAACAGGGTCTATTATGAAATGTGCGACCCTACTTATTGGTTTACAGGCTACCGGCATCCATGTGCCATATAAAACTATCTTTCAGCACCATGGTATTGTCCACTAGCGTAGCGTACTATTGGCTGAGATTCTTGAATATCAATAACAACAAACTGTTTTTCAAAGACGTTTTATTAATAAATTTAAAAAATTACATTTTCTGTACCAAATTATGGCTGCTTTGGAACTAAACCAAGACTATAGGGCTATTAAGCCTACCTGAACCGTGAGAAGTATTAAAGCTGGCTATAACTGTTCACGACAAAAAGGCTTTAGGTCTACAGGCAAACGGCCAGTATTTAAGAAAAAGGACTATACCCCACCTCAAAAAAAATTATGCCTACACATTTTTACCCTCTTCTTTGAAATGCCGAGGGTTTCGGCGGTGAATGCCCAAAACTGAGAAATTTGGAAATAAAGTAACGTGTGTTGTGCAGGAATTTCTCACGTTTATAACAAGCCGATAAAAAAATAAAACCTAAATACAAAATCTAGGTTTTTGCTGCAAGAGAATGTGAGTAATAGGCCTACATTATATAGCCTAAGTAAATGCTATGGCATACATACAATAACTTAATATGATGGCATAAATACAATATCTCCATCAAGACACATCAGAAAATATACGCTAGCCTACCGTTGTGAAATGAGGGACGTTTAACCGTAGGCTACGAGTTGGTAAGAAAAGCGTAGGTATCTAATATACTTGCAACTTGCTCTAAGAATTCCAGCTCGTTTTATAATTATAGCTGGGCTATATTTCTGCAGAATCCGATTTGGAATAACAAAACTATGTAATTGATGTCGCAATTATAGTAGACTATTCTTTTCTCTGAAATTAATTTACAACTTAAAAAAATACCCCAACATTTTGCTTTGTTAGTATTAAGTTTCTCTAAATTCTTCCACACGTTGCTTGACATGATTTTGCTCTCCACGTTTGGAGCAGGTATATTGAACTTTCCTGTGCGTGAGCTAGCAATGTTCAAGTGCTCTAAAGTGCAATCAGTTACCAAGTTTTTGCTTGTCAATAAGCAGTCATGAGTGCGTCAGTTTGTTTTTTTAATGGTGGATACTGCATTTAGGAAATAAACTTCATATATTGATTATTTTATTGTACTTAATTAGGCCAAATATAATGCAATATTTATCTGCATTGGCCATGTTAAATTTCCCGGTTTCCCCACGTCACTCCCGGGTGGGGACGGGAAGGAATTGTGATTGAAAGTACCAGGATCCCGGGAACCGGGATTAATCACTACTGGGAACCCTACTTATGGGGATCAGTGTTACTGGGAACAGTGCTAATGGGGAACAGTGTTACTGGGAAGCGTACACTCTCCTACCTGCTGTTGTTGAGAACATTCTCCACCATGTTCCTGGCAAACATGTCCTTTTGGACGTCACGCTCCAGGACAAATAGCACATAGCTCAGCCGCCTGGCCAGCCAGCCCCGATGCCTGTAGCACAGAGACGCATGTCACACACACACACACACACACACACTTTTTGAGACCCATCAAAATAAAGAAAAACCTATTCGCCGATTTGTGGATTTAATCACTTTAACTCATTCAGTGCCGCAGGCAACATAAGTCAACGAAAATGCGAACAGCTTTTAAAAAATAAAGGTAAAGAATTCCGGATTTGAGTCGGGAAAAATTAAACAATTACCAATTTACAATGACGTTCTTTTATCCGGATTTGCTCCTTTTTACATGGTTCTAGATGGCAATATTTGAAGTTATATTTACCCAATGTTTTAAAAATAGAACAACAGACCAGCTGAACCAACAGCGGAGCGTGGGAGTAACGCTTCCCCGTCAATTTGTACCAACACGTTTCTGCGCCAGTGACCAAGAATATAAAGAAATCGAACGCAATCACGTGGACAATATTACAAACTACAGCTATGCTATGGTCTCAGTAACGAGAGAAAATGAACAAACACACTTGATCATCACTGTATCTCTCTGCAGTGGGAGTACATTACACAGTATCAAAACCAAATTGGCATAGCGAAGGCTCCGCTGTTGGCGTTACAAAACTTGCCGTTTTGTTTTGTTTGCCTTACTCCCCTAGCGTTCAGTTGTTCCACGATCGTCTAGTTAACGTTTGAGTCACGGACAGTAGCCTACCATCAATGAGTTTTATAATATCCCTTTCCCGACTTATATTTAATAATTCTCTCATTTCCACTTTTGTCCAGTTATTTCCCATATCTCCTCTTTGAAAGTGTTGATAAAGTAACTCATGTGGACAGCTAATTTGTACATATCTATACAAATGACCAGTGATTATGTTTATTGTTCATTTTTACATATCTATAGTAATGCAAGAGCTGATTTTTATGAAAAACTGTATTCACTATTATTACACATCACTAATGTAAAAGTCATGTTAACCAAATTAAACAAATTAATTATTTATATATCCATCAATATTGTTTGACGTTGTTCTGTGAACAGAACCAGAAGGTGAGCTATTTAGTACCCTCTATCCTCATTAATATAAAATTAAGTTCAATAGGTAAAATAATGTGTTTTATTAGAAGTTTGCACATTGACAGGATCAATCAAAAATTATTTTATGTTGGAAGCCAACATTGCTTGGCACTGCTTAGGCTTAGTATTCCAGAACACTCCAGCATTAAATGAGTTAATTAAATTGCGATTATTACATTTTGTAAGGGATGTGCCCAATGGCTGGATCTTAAAAATGAAGATCACAGGACCTGCACAGAGTAATCCTGCAGAGAATTCCTGTTTAATTGAAACCATGTGGGTTCTAAATGTACTAGTTAATGTACAAGTGCAAGTCCATTCCTGGGTATTACAATGGCGGCAGCAGGATAGGAGCTGAACTGGTGGAAACTTGAATGTTTCCATTGTGACCTCTCACAAACCAAAAACAGGAGGATGAATAACTGTGCATTTATCCTAGCAGACATGTGCCTTCACGAGAAGAGACCTTTTGCAGAGGCAGGGCTTTTGCTGTGGTGGCCGTGGAAGACGAAGCCCAGAGGTCAGCCACAGGATACAGGCAGGGTGTCCCCTGACAAACATGCTCAATAATTCAGCTGCTTCAGGTTACCGCAGCTTTGCACAAACAGGTACAAGCCCCAGGTACGTTTCCTGCCTGTTGGCTTGCTCAGATCCGCGCACGCACACACACACAAACTCCTGGGTGGGGTCCTGCCTACCTGGTGTGCGTATCGTTAATGTAAATCACATTGCGCAGGCCGAGGGAAGGGATGCTGGGATTGAACAGCCTCTCCTGGAACAAAACAAAAAAGAGCCGCGAGGAGACAGTGTTCAGTATGGAAGACGGCACGTTCAGTACAGAAGAGAGCAGGTTAAGTGCGCAGTGGAGCATGTTCAGCGAAAAGAGTATGCTGGTATGGAAGCAGGAGTAATGCACACACTCCAGTTCTATAATGTCATTAATTGCCATGCTCAGAAAAATTGAGCAGAAAATGACTGTAGACTGTGCACCTGTATGAGCACAGCCATTAGCTCTTATTTTCAAAATAACCATTTTATTTCAGGTTGAAATGTAAGACTAAAAAGAGAAAAAGGTTTACTGGGATAAAAATGAACAGCATAATGAATTATTTGCAAAGGGTTCAGATTGCCTCCCCCTTGATGGAGCGCACTGATTGGTGGAGAAGTAGGGGTGAGAGTTACCTGACTCTGAGGCGTGCATGAGTGACAGCACCTGCCCACGAATGGCCTTTTCCTGTTCAGAAGGCCCTCCTTCCAGGTGGTAGCAACAGATCGAAGGACATAAGGACTGGAGCTGCGATCCTGCAGGGCGCATACGTGTAGGCACACACAAACGCACACACAAACACAAACACACACACACACACACACAAAATAGTCCATTAGCTAAAAAACTAAAAACTGTCAGTGTTGCAAGCTTATATGGGTGGATTATTTTCTTCTTTAGGGTCAAGATTATGCTTCATTCACGTGTTTAGTGAGAACCTGCTTCTGATTCTACAACTTCATCCATGGGTCAGAAAGTCCATGCCTCCTCCAAGAATCATAACCAATGACGATAGCTACTGTTACGGTCATACACCCCTCATAGTGCATGCCCTTGCTGAACAACCATGTCAGCGGCGGGAAACGTGCCGGAACCGGAAATATCTCCACAAGACATTTAGCGTAATACAGTCGTAAACAAAACTGTTGTGTCAAAAAGGGTTTTTCTCCGACGCTGGACTTGAGCGAGAGTCAGATCTAAAAATACATTTAAGCGATAGGAAAAAAAAACGGCATACAAGTCACAATCACAGATGATATCTCTCCTGGAATGTGACTTCTAAAGACGGATTATGTCTTTACACTACTGTCAGAGATAAGTGTGCGTGACAGGACAGAGGATTCTTTTCAGACTATGAAAAACATCTGTTGTGGAATGCGTCTTTATGGAAGAAAGCCAATGATGATCACAGTGTGCGAGCACACCGTGCAGATCAAAGCAGGGAACATACTAGGAAACATCACGATGCGTGTGCGTATGCTTCGCAAGGCCATTAATGGTGGTTCGCCCACAAATAAAGAACAGATACAGAGTTGCCAGATGCCTGTGATTATTCCCCCAAATTATGCCTCAATGTACCACATCTTCAGTTGACTCCCAGAAAAGCTTTTTTACTTAATTTTTAAAAATATCCTTAGAGGGGAAAAAAAGACTACATTTAGGAGATTATTTCTCACTCTAGCAAACCCTGGACGCAACATCTCTTCTCACAGGAACACTAATTCCTGCGATATACAAATGGCTGCCTTGGGTCTGAATATCCTGCAGACGTGTAAATGAGGATTCCTGAGATACCGGGCTCCATTGTCTGCAAGCCAGTTCAACGTACAAGAACAAGGACACTCGGCAAATCATATGGCGAATGATGACTAAGTACTCATCAGGCTCCCAACCCATCTGAGCCCCCAGCCAACTGGGATCGGTGTGCATAGCTTAGCCTGTAAACCTTTGGTGCGTTGCATCTTTTATTCATCGATTCCTTCGTGCTCAATTGTATTTCGTAAATGGTCGAGCTACGGTCAATTTCCGTATCTGAGCAGTCGTTCATCCACCCTTTTTGTCATGATCATCTGGATTTGTCATGATCAACCGCATCATGATGCGTAGGAGCGTCCTATTGATAAATATGTAAAAATTTTAAAGAACCGTTTCCTATGGCCGTAGTCGTAATAATGATAAATGTTCTTACGGAATCTTCACCCGGATGCTTCCATCGGTTGGCCCCCTGCTCGGAGCTGTTGGCCAGCAGCACGTTGTCCTGCGCTCCAAAGGACACCACAACCTCCATCCCCGTTTTCTATATGGTGCACCAACAACAGACCTGAAAACAGAATTTCTATTTAAGCGCAATTGCACAAGAACCCGTGGAACCAGAATGCATGACTCACGGGGAGGGGAGAAAAAAATCTAATACAATTCCAGTTAGGGCAGTGCCGGTAACATTATTTTCATAATTGGTTAACCGTTCTTAAATGAACCGCGGTAAAAGGTTAACGGGGGGGGGGGGTTCCTTTGCCTTTTCTACTTGCTTCAGTTTTTATTTGGACAATTTTAACACAAAGCGTTGCCCACATCCAATACTTTTTTAATTACACACAGATTACTTGCCACTACTAGCATTGTAAACAACAACATTGTGCAAACTTGACAGGTGATTAATAAAACTATACAACCAAATAAAACTACAGTCAATAGAACAACTGCCTCAAATGAATGGCTCTGAACGTCCAAAACACTTCCCAACGGGGGGGAAGGAGCGCTGCTGACAGGGGCCATCAAACATCTGATTGCAACAATTGACAAGGATGGGAATCTTTATCCCAGCATATTCCGCAATCTATATACGCTACATTGTCACTGTTTCTCCGAGCATTTGTAAATATGGTTAAAATGCTCTGACGTATACAAATCACATGGTAGCCTACGTTAACCCCTTCTCTAGAACCATCTTTTTTTTGTTTTTTTTTGTTTAAACACAAGTCCAAAATTGAAATGGTTAGTCTACTGTTCTTGAACCCCTATGACTATAGGCATAATCCTGGTCCCTTCTGTAAGGTAACCCTTTAAAAATATCATCTACTTTTGTTAAAATAAATGTGTTACCTTACCAATGCTACCACCCAACATGTTTAAATGCACAAAATAAACAAATTAATGACCTTTTTTTAATATTTTTTTTAACCGATGGTGAATTGGTTTTTACCATCATAGGGGCATGTTACTTCGGTTACTCGGTTAACCGATTACCGGCCCAGCCATATTCCCAGTACAATTGCACTGTTTCTACACCAAGGTCAGAAGGCAGAAACCCCCAGAAGGCTTCAAGTAATGCAGTTGACAGCAGAGGCGTGACTTAGAACTAGGGCTGGGCGATATAAAGCAACAATTATTATCAAATGCAATAACGGTAATAACCACCATGTGGGGTATTGCTTTGCTTTTCATCTTTCTTTCTTTAATTATACCTGAAGCGTGTTGATAAGTATTCTTTATTTGTATTTTGTAGACTACACACCATCTCCTTTGCGTGACGGCTCTCGTGATTTGTTGATGAGACAGCCAATCAGCAGCCAGGCGTTGCAGCTTCCACATTCCACGATCACCGGTGGCAACGTAGCATAATGGTTAAGGAACTAGGCTTGTAACCCAAAAGGTTGCAGGTTCAATTCCATTGCCGTCGTACCCTTGAGTAAGGCACATAACCCGAATTGCTTCAGTATATATCCAGCTGTATAAATTGATACTATGTAACAAAAAAATTAAAAATTAAGAAGTTGTGGAAATCTTTTTTAGTAACTCTTATCCACAGCATCTGCTAAATGCCTCTAATGTAGACTAATGTAAACTAATGTAATGATCACATGAAAGTTGGCTGTCTTATGAACACCCACTAGATATCAATTGTGATTTTTTTTTCCGGAAGCATTTCACGCGGCCTATGATGTTTACTACCACGTCAGGTATAATATACCCCACATGGTGGCGTCAGCCGTTATTACATTTGATAATTATCGTTGCAGTCCATCACCCAGCCCTACTTGCATGGCCTTTGAAGAGGGCTGTTAGCCACACCACATCGTACCGTTCTGAACACACAATAGGCTTTTACACAACTTAGTGAGGTGCAGAAATGTGGGCACACCTGGTCAAAATGCCTTTAACATCTAAGTGAAATTGTTTACAGTTCAAATAATTTAAAAAATGATTTATTCTGAAGTAACTCCATGACTTCTAAAGCATCCAAGTGTGGTGGCTGTTCTGTTCTGGTGTTAACAACCATGGGTTCCTGTAAACAGTTGTCCAAGGATGTCAGAATCAAGATGGTTCACTTCCACCAACAAGGAGAAGGTTTAATAAAAAATAATAATAAAATTAAAAAACCCTCTCTCAATGTTTCAAACGACCTATTTCCACGTCAGGAATGTTATCAGAAAGTGGAAGATAAATGGAACAGTTGAAGTCAAGGCAAGATCTGGAAGACCAAGAACAATTTCAGATAGAATGGCCTGAGACCCGGTGAGAAATGCTCAGAAGAACCCACACATCACTGCAAATGAGCTGTAAAAAAAAGAGTAGCAGACATAAGTCTAGTTGTTCACAGGACAACAACACAACATACTTTAAACAACAAAAACCTACATGGCAGAGTTGCCAGAAAGAAGCCTTAAAACACCTGAAGTATGCAAAAGAAAACCTTGAGAAGCCTGAAGCATTATGGAACAATGTACTTTGGACTGACAAAGCCAAAATGGAACTTTTTGGCCACAGCCAAAGAAGGCATGTTTGGAGAAAAAAAAGGGTGAAGTATTTGTAGAAAAAAGCACCTTGCTAACTGTTAAGCATGGAGGTGGATTCACTATGTTTTGGGGTTGTGTGGCAGCAGGGGGGCACAGGAAATATTGTGCGGGTAGAAGGAAGAATGGATTCCACCAAATGTCAAGAAATTCTAGAGGTTAATGTTCAAAGCTTAGTCCAGCTCAGTCCAGACATTGAAGTTGATGAGAGGCTTAGGGCTGTTTTCTTTTTTTATTAATTTGAAAATGTAAAAAAAAAAAAAAAAAGATAAAAAGTAATCTTGCTTTAAAATTTTAAGAAATGTGTCATGTTTAAATTTGTACCATTTAGAGGTCAGGTTATCTTCTGTTCATTTAGATATTAATTGTAAAAGGCATTTTGACCAGGGGTGCCCACATTTTTCCACCCCACTGTAGGCTCACAATATCAATCTTTGAAGGCAAGATGAGATGCTTTGGCTCATTCCCCTCTCATTCCTCCAAAGCCTTTGTTCCAAACATTTAATTAGATATTCAATCCTCAGTTTGAATCAATTAATGAACAGAAGATCCAAGTACAGTTCTCACTGGTCTGGGCACACAGTGAATGGAAAAGACAATTACTTACAAAATGACATACCAACATAAAATGATCAGTTATCAGTTTTTAAAAAAAATAGCCAATAGAAACACAGAAAAGCCATGATATGCAGGGCGAGGGTATCCCCAGAGAAACACGCCGTCCCCCTCATAATGAACAAGCTCATCCATCCAAACTTGACAACAGAAAAGCAAAACACATCTTGATGATCTTGGCGCATAGTCTAAAACGCATGGCGCTAGTGCATTTAGGGCGTGTCCACCTCCACCTTTACTATTTAGAGGGCGTATATTTTGAGCGCAAAGTAAGGCACAAGGTTTAAATGGGCTGAACTTAGCCTCTTCCTTAATTACAGGTGTGCTATCTCCCATTCCCTTTAAAAGCTACCTGCGTATGCACCTTAGCAGATTGCTAACATAAGTGCGTGAAAAGTGTGATTTACAGCTGGTGCAACAGACCTGCTCCTGCAAGTTAAAGCACACATGCAGAGAATATATGCCACTAAAATTCTCAGAATTAATTGTGTAATGTGCTGAAAATGTGTTTTCGTTAAACTCTTGGCTCTCTTTAAAATCGTTGTGTTCAGTTATGGAATAACGTGAAATCAGCGGGGTTATAATTGCTGAGAGTATGAAAACTGTATTTATATTAAATATGAAGGATGAAGAATATGGTTAAAATTCAGTTAAAATTGTGAAATTTAAATTTATTTCTCTGCATAAGGTTTAACCGTTTAAACCTTATGCACAGTGAATCCCCGGAACTGTAGCCTAGGCTATTTGAAAAACAATAAATGCAATATTTTTTTCAGTCAAAACCATTCCATTGCATTTTGAGCACTACAAATGTCCGCACTGAGTTTTCCATTGAATGACAATTCACACATTAGGGTAAGCAAAGGTATTAGGTATCAGCAAAGTTTTTAATGGATAGCCATTGTACCCTAACAGAAAATGTATCCCCACCTAGAAGATTACAAACTATTGGCCAATATAAAGTCATAGCTTGATCCAAGATAACTGCAAATACATGTGTAACCTTACACGTATAGCATTGCACATCACCTCGATGGAGTGGGCTTCACATATATACTGAACAAAAATATAAACGCAACACTTTTATTTTTGCTGCAATTTTTTATGCGTTGAAATAAGATATAAAATATTTTTTTCTATGGCAACAAAGATCTTATTTCTCTCAAATTTTGCACACAAATTTGTTTACATCACTGTTGGCTAGAATTTCTCCGTTGTCAAGATAATCCATCTCCTGCTCAGGTGTGGCATATCAAGATGCTGATTCAAAGCCATGGTCACTACACAGGTGTTCCTTATGATGGGGTCAATAAAAGGCCGCCCTAAAATGTTGAGTTTTTTTTGTACCACACCATGCCAGATGCCTCAAGATTTAAGAGATTGTGCAATTGGCATGCTGACTGCAGGAATGTCCTGTAGAGCTGTTGCCAGAGTAATGAATGTTCATTTCTCCGCCATAAGCAGTCTCTCCAGCGTCGTTTCAGAGATTTTGGAAGTTCATCCATCCGGCCTGCCAACCGCAGAGCACGTGTAACCACACCAGCCCAGGACCGCCACATCCGAATTCTTCACCTGCGGGATCGTCAGCCACACAGACAGCTGATAAAACAGTTGGTTTACACAACCAAATAATTTCTGCACAAACTGTCAGAAAGCGCCTCAGGGAAGCTCATCTGTGTGCTCAACGCCCTCACCGAGGCCTTGATTTGACTGCAGTTCAGCTTCACAATCGACGTGAGTGGGCAAGAGCTCACCTTCAATGGCCACTGGCACGCTGGAAAACAGTCCTCTTCTCTGATGAATCACGGTTTCAACTGTACAGGGCAGATGGGAGGCAGCGTGTATGTCCAATCAATTGAATTTATCACAGGTGGACTCCAATTAAGTTGTAGAAACATCTCAAGCAGTATCAGTGGAAACAAAATGCACCTCAGCTCACTTTTGGGTATCATATGAAAGGGTGTGCACACTTGTGTACATATGATATTTTAGATTTGGATTTTTTATAAATTAGCACAAATGTCTAAAAACCTGTTTTCACTTTGTCATTATGGGCTATTTTGTGTAGAATTTTGAGACAAAAAATGAACTCAATCTATTGTAGAATATGTCCAACGTAATAAAACGTAGAGAAGGTGAAAGGGGTATGCAGACTTTCCGGCTTGACTGTAGGAGTGCATAGGACAGCAGGTACTTGTTTTCAGCTCAGCTGTCAGGAGATAGAAGTTTGTTCAAATCTGGCGGGATAAAAGCAATTTACCTTCGCTGAGGGTAAGTATGTGGTCTTTGACCGATGGACCCTTTCATTATGCATTTTTTGATATAGCCTAGGGCTGAAAATTCATTTTTGGTTTGAGGGGAATTATGAACAACATTTTGGGGGGATTTCCAAGGTTTGGGGGGGTTAAGTCAGGAATGGGTGGTGTAAAAGACATGACGGCCAACATTATGCAATATGCTTTTATTAACTTTATTTTCTTTCGTATTATTGCCATTATACTTTATGTAGAAGTCTGAAAAAAGAGCCTGACATATTCCCTTTATAGAATAACTTTGAACACATTTTGTTGAAAATGAAAAATGACTCTTCCTTTGCTACTTCCCCACTTTGACTTTATTTTACACTCTCCGTCCACTTCTTGACTGTATTTGCCAACGTGTTCATAGCACCGAAATGCTGTTTTCAGGAGACCTATCAACTATTAGTTTTTGTGGGATTGTGCCGTTGATGACCCTTCGGACATGGAACCGTTCGAGCTTCCTGCTTCACGTTTTTGTTTCAAAGCCGCATTATGATTAGCGGTCACGGTCTGATTTGCGTAGACGTTGAAGCATCAACTCGCGAAACTTCAAAGTAGCATACATGAAACAACTAATTTCTTTGCCATTGAAAACTAGCCACGTATCTTGTCATTTCAATTGAAACTGGTCTTTCTTGCTAGTTGCGTCTTTCTCATTAGTTTCATTGTGATTCGCACCCATGCTTGTCTGTGCTAGCTCCCCTTCCGAGTGAACCACATATTTAGAAGCTTATAATCCTGTGATCCATCTCGCTGGTGATTAATTTTACCTATTATTTATTGTATAGGCTATTAGCCCAGTCTATTGCTGCACATGCCCTCCACTTGCATTCGCTCTCCTAGCAGGTGGCCAGCAGGGTGTTGGCTTCATTGTTCATTTAAATACCGCTACATCGTTCTCGCATTTCACTAAAGCAGCCGGGACATGCACAACAATATCACTTGCAAATGGCCTAAAGTAAAGCCTACACAACAGCGCTGACAATTATATTTTCAATTGTAACTACTATTAGGATATTAATTAAAACCAATTGTCATTCTAAATGTATCAGCGGGATTTTCCCGCTTTATTGCAGACATATATACCGGATTCATAAAATATATGCGCAATTCGCGCAATCCAGAACTGAATTTTCAGCCCTCTAGCTTACACAATAATAATATTTTACATTGTAATCTTGATATTTTTAGTCATGCTTGTGCGCGCCCCTGTGTAACAGACAGGAGGGTGTAGGCACGTTGTGCACACGCCTATGGAGATGCACGTAGATGCGCCGTTAAAATAACATGTAAATAACTGCGACATGACTTTAGACCAGGTTTGTGGTGGATTTGGCGCAAGCGCTTTCTGCTATATAGTTATATGCCCAATCCTGTCGCTTCTGAAAAGGAAGTGAATTCAGGAGAGCGTCGGCTAGCGTGCGGTCTCCTCCGAATGGGCTAGCATCGGCTAGCACACATTCTCCTCCGAAGCGGCTAGCATCGACTAGTGTGCGGCCTCCTCTGAAGCAGCTAGCAACAGGTCTCCTCTGAAGCGGCTAGCATCGGCTAGCACACATTCTCCTCCGAATCGGCTAGCATCGACTAGTGCGCGGCCTCCTCTGAAGCAGCTAGCATCAGCTAGCATGCGGTTTCCTCTGAAACGGCTAGCGTCTGCATGTCAAATGCAAGCTTTGCCAAAGAGTCGTTATTGCATTCAAAGTTCACTAGTCAAACTTTTTTAAAATATATAATTGTTTTGTAATCCAATCTCCCAGTCAGTTGTTGTTATTATTATTATGCATTCTCTTCATCTCCCAGTTTTCCTTAGTGCTGCAGCACAGCAGACAAAGCAGGTCACATGACATGGGGTTAGACCTCTATTTCTGCTCCGGTCTGCTCGTGACTCTGGGCTGGCACACAGAAGGAAGTGACCTCCTTTTTCCTCTGTGCATTCTTTTTTTAATCCTGCCGCTTCATTCGCTGACCTTTCTGTACGTGATCCGTCTACTCCTATATCGGGTGGTGGCCACGGTCCTCCAGCTCGCTCGCTGCCACCGCCACCGGTTCAGAACTGCAACGTAGCGTGGCGTCGGAGCCCTTTTCACATACCACCACCCCCACCCACCCAGCTCCCCCCCACCTGTCATCCCCATATCCCAGAAAGAGACGGGGTAATGAAGGATTAGCCAGTAAGGTGACAGAGGTGTAATCCACAAATGTTGCCTGCTTCGCGTTCCTGCTCCAAGCGAGAGGAATATTTATAGCGCCTATCCCGTCTCTGTCATGCCCATCGGACACCCATTACAGGGTGTCGTGAATAAAAATTTGGAGGCCGCGTAGGCCAGAAAACATGACGCGTGGATAAATTCACAAGTTATGATATGGTATATGGCCCCCCTCAATGTCAACCACTCCTTCATTAAGGCTGACCTCCCCAGACTAATCACATGACGTAAAAATGAAACTGCAAAAGTACAGAAAAATTTGGATTTCTCTCTATTCCTCCCTGTCTCTTAATTTCCCTGCTCATCTCCCTCTCTCTTCTGCTTCCCTCATGGCTCCCGTCCAGGTGCCCTGTTCAAGAGGCCACGCCCCTTCTTTCCAACTGGTCACTGCTGAACATCAGCTGAGGGCAGGGCCTGATGGGATATTTCCCCCTCCCGTCACCCTGTGCAGAGAGAACGCTCTTGCTGACAGAAATACTGTACATCTCTCCTGTGTTACGTGACGACGGTCAAAGGCTCGTGGTTTTCGCCGTCCAAAGGCAAAGCGGACTACAGAAGCAACCGCCAGCACAATGACCTTCAACTAGTAATCGAGTCCATTGGGAAAAATATGGAAAACAAAAAGGCTATGGTAAACTGCAGCATTCCGACAGTTTACAATTAATCTCTCTCTGTAACACCTTCCTGCAGCCGAGTTTATCCTGCAGGGTGAGAGAAACGACTTGTGTTGAACAAGCTTAACACCACACCGGTGAACCTCTACCCCTAGGTTTGGGTTCCAAATTAGAATCAGTTCTAAAAGTGTCAGCATTACCGAGGAATTGATAAGCTCCACGACTTTCCGCTCTCTGGTTTTCTTTCTTTTTGTTTGCATCATCGCGCTAATTTAATCAGAATCATTCCTACTAACTTACAGCTGCTGAAGCATTTCGCCATTCAAACAAAGCATGACCCTTTGGCACTGGCCCATTAGTTAGCCGTTAATTTATCTTCCTCGCCACGTCTGCATCTTGTGTATAGCTAGCTAGCATTATGGCTGACCAGTGCTGGCCCATCCTATACGCAAAATACGCATTTCCCCACCCCACAGTGTGTTATCGCAATCGCAACCCCCCCCCCCCACCAGAAGAAAAGGGGGGGCACAAATAATATTTTGCTTTGGGCCCCAAAAGCACAGGGGAACAAAACGCTCAAAGTGCGTATTCATTTCAACAAAATTGGTACAACACAGCAAAATGGAAGGTTTCCAGAAAGGCTGTCGCCTGTAAGGGAGGAAACATAAGCCGCATGACGAACAATGTGCAGCTGCAGCACCGCATTCATTTAAAACAACGCAGCGCGTTTAAAGATGGCGTCATGCCTTCTCCCGCCGCCAGTGCCCAAGCTGGCTCGTCGTCATCAGGCAGCCTCTCACAGTCAGCCTCGAAGCCGATCTACTCTTTTGATAAGCTTAATAATATGCAATAAATAAATAAATAAATATAGGTGTGTGACCTATTTTTCCACAACTTAAACAATGGCTCCATTTACTATGGGTAATCGCTAAGAAGTAGAAAATAAAGTGGCCATTCTGTGAGATTAAAAACTAGGTCAGGTGCTGTGGGAACCTCTTTATGAATGAATGGGAAAAGCTGGGTGGACAGAGACTCCACATTCTAAGAAATGTGCTTCTGCACGCTGAATAACCAATTTATACATCTCCATACTGGCTTGCCCTGACAACGCTGTCAGGTAATAATAACCATTCTTAACTACACATAATAGATATAAGTGCTCTTTCAAGCTGGCCAGTTGGAAAACAGAGTAACATCCCATTCAAATTAACAAACAAAACAAAAATATTCAATTCCAACTTTCCAAGTGGATAAATACAAATAATTGCACAACATTTACTGAAAATGTATCTCCCCCACAACAATGAAAACACAGGCGCATCTTCCCATCTGCTGGACATTATAAAGATTTAAACCTATATATCAAACATTGGTGAGATTAGGGCCTGACTACTTCATTTGCCAGTACTTTCTACACATGTGAAGAAACATTTGATATCAGGTACTAGGGCTGGGCGATATGGCAAAAAAGTGTATCACAATAATATTTTTTATATTGCTTGATATCGATAATTATCACAATATACACTTAATAATGCTAATACTTGATGAGTATTATGCTTATGACTAAACCCTGAAGAAACCAGAAGGTAAATTATGGTTTAAAATATTTTTTTTTTTTTAGAAACAAATTGACATGAGCATTCAACAGAACCAAAATGTCTTTACATCCAGAAAACAAATGCCTCAACTAGGCAAAAAATTAAAAAAGATGCAATATATTTCTTATATATAGGCCATAAGAACAGATTTCTCTGCCTTTTCTCCTCTGATTATTTCACACATAATAAATAAGCATTGGGCGGCCGAATCAGCAACGTGCAAGTCCATTTCTGATTGGCTGTTTGTGTTGTATTTGGGTAAGTAGAAGAAATGGACGCAAATTATATTTTAATCAAAATTAAATCTTATCGTTATCGTGGCAAATGTTATCGCGAAAATGATCAATAAAATTTTATCGCCCACCCCTATCAGGAACCACTTTATTTGCCCTTCTATGTACTTTATCCAGAGCTTCTTTATCTTCCGTGCAGTGTGATGACTCAGAGCGCACGCGATACTCCAAGTGTGCGTCACCCAGGAAATCCAGTGTGGAATTCAAAGTCAAATACACCTTTTGGTGTAGTAAGATTATCTTTAGAAGGCGTGAAGAATAAATTCCAATACGCCCAAGAGGCTCGCATACAGAAAAGGTTCAATGTTGATATTGCAAGTTGGAAGCACTACAAACGGGTGGGGCATCACCTGAGGAGCGGACATTGTCAAAGTAGCAGGGCGTCGGCCGCTGCAGGCAGAGTAGAGGGAGTGGATGGTACAGATCGGCTGAGTGAGTTACACTTAATCATTAGTTGTTTTACTCAGCTGGGAGGAGTTAAAATAGTGTCCAAAATAAATTCCTGGGATCACATTTGTTGACGTCTCCTACTTGGACCAATTACAGCTGCCAAGACAGATGCCAGAACTCCACTTTGCATTCGCTTCTTATACTGTGAGAAATTCATTTTAGTGCTGAATTACCAACGGTTTTGAGAGTTCTTATTTTTTGGTGACTAACAGTGACAGGCAATTATTGCAGGCCTGCAAATTAGTTGGAATAATTAACTTATACACAATCTCCTGATTTTGCATCCTAGAAATCTACATGCAAATAAAAAATGACATATCTGCAAAAACACTCAAAAGTAGAGATCTACCATTAGATATGACTGACCCACTGCAAGAGGGTCCAACATTACGTTTCTTGGATGTTAGTGGCCCGTTGACTCCCATTTTTCAACGCAATTCCTTTTTAAGTGCTTGTTCAACAGCTGTGCTTTTCACTTTTATGTTCAAACGTGAGATTTTATCCTGGGTATAATGCTGTGCTGCATGTTACCTCCCCACAACTACAAAATGATGCAGGCCAGGATTATTATAACAATAATCATTATAATACCATCAGCAAAATTACTATTCAGCACGAGGTCATGATCTTCATTCAAACCTGGATATCCAAAAATGGTTATGTGCAGCTTAGCTTACTTTTTCCACAGTCAGCAACGAACAAGGTTACTAAGCAACTGCAGAAAGAGAGAGATAGAGAAAGAGAGAGAGAACTACACAAGCCATTGTGCAACTAGAGAAAATAAAAATGAGAAAAAAAGACAGAAGGCTAAAGGAGTATCACTACAAAGTGACAATGCTCTTTGATCGATGAAAGCAGGCCACCGACTATTATGATTGTTCCAAGCACAGAATGAGCACATCTTTATTTGACTTCTTATTTAACAGGCTGCTTTTAGAATAAGAACTTCAACTCATTATGGCACGGGCTAATAAACAAACAGACCACCTACCAATTCCTGTCATTGTGCTAATTCCTTAGTCATATAACCGTCATACCACAGAGCTCAATTTATCCAAATATTACTCCTGCAGGAATTGGAGAAAAGACAAATCCAGTACAGTTAGCACCAGTCGAAGTTTATGAGAATTTGCAATTTTGTCTCCTAAACATAACGTGAAATTTTACTAATTTGTTTGTTGCATTTCATGAATTGGCCACAAATGCCACAGGGTTTTAAAGATTTGCCTGTCAGAGCAAAAAAAGAAAAAAAAGAAAATAAATAGGCATACTGACAGAACATTATGCAACAAAGGCAGGGAAATCCACATAGTACATCTGCCATTTCTAAGAACAGTTTAGAATAGCCTAAAAAAAACAAAAAAAAACACCACAAACCCATAATGGTTTGTGATCTTTGGAGACCTAACAGAATTCTAAAGGCAGATTTTGTCTTGACATTCGATCAATCTTACTTGCCATTTTACAAGTTATCCAGCTTTACTATGACAAGAGGCCCTTTTTGAATTCTCATTTGTGCTGGCTATAGGCAATTAGGTTTTTATATCAGGCCAAGCCTATTTATTTTTCCATGTATGCTTTACAGCCTGCACATTATGGCTCCATGTTGAACTAATAGGTCCTTTGACAACAGCCTAGATACATAAATTTGAAAGGCTGCCTGGAAATGGAACAAGAAATCTATGCAGTAACCTTTGGGCTTTAGACAAGCATTTCTGAAACAGCTACTGCATCTTAATATCATCCACAACATAATTTCATCCACTCCCAATGAGATCCCTGCAACATAATGTCCTACATTCCAAACCACTGCACCCAAAGCCCTTCAATCCCTAATAAGACCGCAGCCCCATGTCCATCCACCCACAAACACAACACTGCAACATAATGTCCACAATTTTCAATGAGACTGCTGCACCCTATTGCCATCCACTCCCAACAAGACTCCTGAACCCCAAAGCCCTCCAGCCTCAATGAGCAACAAAATGTGTGTCGAGGTGGGGGGATGGGGTTTAACTATTTAAGCGCGTCTGGACTCACCAAGCATCATGCTCAATATGAATTTCCTATTGTTTATCTTAGGTCGCAGATTGCTACTGACTGAATTTAGGTCACAGCTTGCTACCGACTGCTAGACATGCAGTAGCTATGTCTGTAACAATTATAATACTGTAGTGATGTGTGTAAAATAATGAACCACTTAAATCTTTTTGCTAGGCTTCTTGAGAAGCATTGCAGCTCTGTTTTGGCCTTAACCCATCACATGCACAATTTCATGTTTCATTGCACAGTTCTATAATCCACCTGAATGTTTTTTTTTTAAGCCTAAATACAGCAGGTGCACACAAAATATAAAATATCCTCCAGTCTCAGGGTTGTACTCCAAAGACTTTAAAATATATATTTGTGAAACTTAACTAAATTCTGTAACTATTATTTCATCTCACTCCTTCAGTGTTGATGAATAGTAGAGGCCCACAAACTATGTCACGTGGCTACTGCGTATAAACTATTTTATGTTTAATTAATTAATATATACATCACTGTTGTTAACAAAAATATGTTAATGTTTTGTATAAATAATGAATGGAGAATAATAGTTCCACGTGAATTGTTCTGTGAATAGATTGAAAGAAATAAAAAGTAAATCTTATTTAAAAACGTACAACACAGGTAGATACAGGCATGCAACATCAATATTTAAATACACTTCACGGTGAGCCTGAATTCATTAGAGATCAAGTCTGCCATCCGTGCAAGCGGCATTTATTACACGTGGTCTCAGCTCATAATTATTTGACCAACCCAGTCAGATAGAACATTTTTTTTGTTGTTGTTTAAAGTGCTTGTTTATTATTGTTGTTCATTCGCATAAACGATGTGTAGTTAAATCACACTGGTCTAAATACACACTGACAGGTTATTGCACCAGCTAAACTGTGGAAATAGCGCAAGAAACATTGTTATGCAAACATTTTATCGCCTGTCATACACAAGAGCAGCTTTAAAACTGCGAGGAAGAACGTGTGCAAGCAAAATAAAAAAGTGCTCGCTGCAGTGGGTACGTGCAAATTACGTTACTTCCGCAGCTAATTTCCTGTTAACAAGACCTTTAAATGTTTATTAAAAAAGAACAACTCCGCTATGTAACGTTACCACAAGAATATGTCTGTTGATGTTGTAACATAGCTGTCTAAGCTAGCCAGCCCTGCAAATGTAATGAACTTACTATGCTAACTTACATTAACCTTACGTTATTGCTGTCATGCTTAGTGGTTCTAGCCATATACAACCAGATTAGGCTGCACTGTGTGTTGCTAGTTGTGTTTTACACAGGACATTTAAATAACCAATTTCTAAATATTTATTTTCACTGTACCCATTTCCCGCAGGTTTATACGCTAAAATATCAATATCAACACCAATTTCTTATACCCAGTTCTGAACGGGTCGACAAGACTGATTTTCCTGGAAATAAATCATGTTGCCTGGCTGTCGGACACAAATTGTCAGATCCAACTCGTAATACTCGCCTCGCAGTAATGCGCCAGTAAACTGGGTTAAGCCATCTTCACAAGCTGTCCAAATTTAGCAGACAATGCAAAGCCGGGCTTTGCAGATGAAGCGGTAGTAACGTTAGTAGCCAAGATGAAGTCAACTGACTTAGCTGTCTGACTCAATAGATAAACCGCGTGTTTTCAACAATACTCGGGAGCATTAGTAACGTTAGTAATGTTTGCAAAACAAACCGCACACCGCCTTTAACACCGAAATGGCTCATGATTAACCAGAGCTGGGTCGCCACCTTCGCTAGCTAACGAACTGGTTCGGTAACGTTACTGAAGCTAGTAGCATGCTCGGAGCAAATGGGTTTTTATTCATTTAATTAGCTAGCTGCAGGCTAAAAGCTTTTGCTAGCATTATCTTACAGTGTACTTAACTGTAAAAAAAAAACAAAAAAAAAACATGACAGTTAAATAGCCATAACCGGAATTAACACACGAATTGATAACTAAGCGAATACGTTGTTACTGAGTATAAACCTAGCTAGCCATGTCGTTTGCTGTCGAATTAGTCACACCGCAGGATAGTTTTCAGGCTCGTCAATGGCAGCATTTTCTGTTAATGTTAATGTGCTATTCGATAGCCGAATACCTAGAATACCAAACGTTAACGCTAGTTCGGCTAGCGAGCTCATATGTCGACAGGTAACGATAGCGTTTCACGATATGTTGCTAGCTTGTTGTCTAGCATCAAGGTATATGACTTCAGTTCACCCTTTGGTTCGAAATGATTAACGTTAATGGTACCAAACCTAACATAAGATTTTGTTCGATACGACTTTATCTACCAAACTCGCCACCTTGGTCTATTGGCATAGGTACAGCGGATTTAAACTGGATCGTGTGTGTCCAAGCACGCGCAGAGAGGCCCCCCGTCTTCTTACCCTCTAGCCAGCTAGCTAAAAACTGACTTGTTCGTTTGGCTGGATATGTTAACGTTACATAACCACGAACAATACTTAGGTTAAACGCGTTAAAATCGTTACCTTTGTGAAAACGTCTGGTTGCACCATGTCTGATCAATTTACAGAGGATGTCACCGGTTTTCGTCCTTGAAGACACAGCGTGCAGCACGCTAGCTCGCGCAGCTAACTACAATTCTACAACATCAGCATTGCCGCAGCAGCTAAACGCCGCATGCTTTCACTGACGTCCGCGTCGCTGCAACGTACCACCGCCCGACGGCGCTGTTTCAATCGGTGACTGTAGTTACTGTATACGATTTCACCACACAAGTACTGTGCATTTGCCTTTATTACAGCAACTTCCTTCGTCTGCTTGAAGCTTTGTATATGCATATTAGTAGGGGGTTTCAACCTTTTCTGATCCAGGGGCCCACACCCAGACTGAAAGGCATCCAGGCGACCCCAAGTTATATTTAAAAAAAACTTTTTATGTTTTGATATATTTTCCCAAATCTATAGTCATTGCATATCAAGTATGGCCAGGGACTCCCGACGGTATCTTAAAGGAGCCCCAGCCTGGGTCCGCGGACCCCCTGTTGAAAACCCAGGCTATAGAGTCCTTTATCTCTGTAACAAAAATGTGCAGGCGTCAGAATATTTTACACTCTTGAGACTCACAAGTTACCATTTCTAAACTGCCCACTCTCTTTTTCTGTTCCACTCTCGGCCTGCCAAGCACGGCACAGCCTGAGTAGTACTTTCATGGCAAGTTACCAGAGCCTATTGTCCCCACTCCCCAGTATTTCTTTATTCAGACGATCAGAAGCACATGATCTCCAAAAAGAAACCATGACGTTTGCCAGAACATGTACAAAAAAGCTGTCAGATGCGGAGACTGTCACAAAAGAGACTGAAGTAATCAGTATTCAGTACACTTTCATTGCTTAAACTGAAGTAACCATTTTCACACACAAATATACACATCAATATGTGTGTTCGTGTATGTGTGTGTGTGATTATGCTTTCTCACATGTATGTATGATTATGATTCTTGCCATTTTCCTTGTTCCAGAAAACAATGGGCCTCATTTATCATTCAAGCGTACATTCAAATCTGATCGTAAAGTGAGTGTACGACCATTTTTAGGCAACTTTCCGGATTTATTCAAATTAATGTGGGTGTACAGTACGATGAAATCTCACGACAGCTCTTGACTTGGCGTACGCTTTTTCCCAATGGCAAGGCAGTGACATTGCATGCAATGAACAGTGAGGGAACAATAGTTGTGCAGCCTAAATAATGAAACAAGACTAGGCAAGTCTAGCTCAGCCCGGACGCATGTATGCAGCCAGTGGGGAACATTTGACAAGGTATTGGGAATATTGTTCTGGAGCATGCAGGTTGGCCTGCATACCGGGGCGACAGAGTGCATCTGATGCTCAAAGGTGTTTGTGTCAGAGTATGTGAGCGGGAGCGAGGAGGGGAAGCAGACGTAATTTAATTAGAGTGATGAGCATTATTAGAACGTTACAACTCAGCAAGCTCCAGTTCGCTCCGGTTTATATATTGTGATAAAAATAGACATTGCATTGTTTTGTTTAGATACCACATTAGTTTAATTCATAAAATATCAATTTATTAATAGTTTTGTTAGCCTTTATGGAGAGTTGAAGTTTTAATGACCTGTTGATATTTTCTGTACACGGAGAATGCACACATTGACAGCATTCTCACCAGTTTTTTATTTGCTCAAAAACAATATCTCAATCACAATATCCTCTGATCTACTTTGCACTCCTCTCCAAAATAGAATGTTTACTGAACCGCAGCATCCAGACAGAACAAATCAATTCCAACAGTAGGTTATGACACCCGCAAATAGTCTACATACTGTACGTTGTCTGTTATGTGGGGGTAGGTTTGATTGGTTGTGTAGGGTCAATAGAACTACAATTCCATACAGTCCACAGGAGGCTCCTCCTCCACGTTACAAGTGACGTAGGACATTGTCCCAGTAGTGATTTCCGCAGGTTGGAACGATACTTTATGGTGGAAATGAACAGCCGGCAATACATTTAAAAAAGGGCAACACTGCACGTCGCTCTCCCCAGTTGTTGTTGTTCGCTCCACTCACCAGATCTGCATTGGCGGGTCTCCCCGCTGTGCGGCCTGCACGTCTGGGGGAAAGAGGAAGCAACGGTCGTCTGCGACGCTCACCCAACTAAGCGAGGCGCGCTCATCTACCCGCAGAGAACCGGAGACGAGATGCCAAAAGGCAACGGGAGTAATCTAGCGGTGGTCAAAGAATAACCACTGCCACACACCTGTAAGTTGGAGTGTGAAGTTCAGAGAACCAAGTGCGACAGCTAAGGAATCTAAAAGTGTGCACCAATAAAGTGGACAGGTCTGCACTTAGGAGAGGGAAATATATATATAAACAAAAATGGAGAATGGAAAACACTCCAGGCTAAAGCCAAAACAAACAACCCAATTAACAGGGCAAACTCGAGGTCTGAGTGAAACGAGAATACCTCTCGCTTACGATATGAGAAAGGGAATAACACAGAGGTATCAATAACAAACGAAAAGCAGAAAGGAAAAAGAAAGAGGTCTCTCACTCTCTATACGGGAGAGCACAGGAGAGATAAACAAAGAGTAAATAAAGGCAATCTGTCTCAACGAGAGCAGAAATGCAAACCAAAACGAGGGACTGATAGTACAAAAGCGAAAACAAAATCCAACTAAGAAAACGAATGCAGCTAATAAGCAAGTCCCTCGTAACACGTAAGCAAGCTTAAAAGTGAAGAGGTCGCTTAGAAATCAAAACCTTACCGGCTTCTAAATCAATTGGCAAAGACAATATCGAAGCATCAGAAAGTGGAAATCCTGAGCTAAATATAGCCGACAGGAAACCACAAACAGGTGCGAGATAATAATACCGAAACAGAAGACGTAAAAATCCGATAGAGTGCCCCGACATCACAAAACAAAAGAACGAACCACAGAAACAAACGAAGGCTGCCAAAAACCATGACAGCACCAACTGATTCTGCAGCAGAGCATCGCTTGTGAGCCCCCTTGTGCATATTATGGGAAATATTTAGGTGACTGGTTCCCTTATTAACTACCCCTACAAACTGCAACCCTGCAAACTTGAAATCCTGACGACGGAAGAAACCAGTTCAAGAGACCCAGGATGCAGCAACCGGATCCCCTATCCATCTCAACTCTCAACTTTTGAGGTGAAGCAAAACCCCAGAACGGAACGTGGGAAAAAATCAGTTCGATTCTTAACCGGAGAGAGAGGACGAGAACCGGAGAGAAAAACGAAAAAAATAAACCACGGACCATGACAGCGTTAGTTTTAATATACATCATGCACAGAAAATATCTTGCATGTGATCTATGTTAAACACTAACTGGTCATAACACTGCAGGCTGATCTTGACGCACACACATCGATAATCTTATCTTTTATCTGTTTGGTATGGGTTCACTACCTCCAGCTAGTTTCAAATCTGTAGTGATGGCGAAATATGGCTTCCTGAAGCACTGAGGCTTTGCAGCCAATTGTCTCACAAATAGATTAATTACTCAAAGCCTCATTCAACACAGTGTACACTAGTGACACCTGCTGATAAAAATAATTTAGAGCAGCTAAATCATAAAATAACGAAGTTGCCGCCAGCTAGCAGCAAGCAAACCTTTAGCACACTGATCACGTGTCGGACTTTAGAACCATTGGTGCGAGAGAAAGTTTAAGTTCGAAACCCGACTCTGGCAGTAGGCTACTCTGATTTTTGAATTTTATATTTAACTGTCATTAGGTTAGATTTGTTTCCTACGACGATATATTATAAAATAATATATGTAATAGGCTAATATTATTAAGTTTGAAAATGAAAAAAAAACAGTAATTTTGAAATAAGAGAGACAAAATTTATGTGGGGTTCAATTGAGCAGTAAAAGTGTGGGAACTGGGAGTGTTTCTACAAAACTGTAAAAAAAATAAAAAATAAAAATAAAAAAAACATAGCCTACAAATTTATTTTTTAAATCCTAAAAAAAAATACCCTCCAAAAAATCTCAATAGCAATAATAACAAACTCTCCGCAACAACCAACTAACTAACGACAACCCACAAAGTAAGGGGGGTATCGCAATGGAGTTTATTTAGTTTCATAAATAGCGCATGCGTGGACAGAACCAACATGCGTGGACAGAACCAACAGTCTTCCTGCAGACGTCAACCACCAAGCCCCACCTCAACCGCCCCTTAGGGCCTGAGTGTTGAGGTGGAAGTTGCGTAACATTGACATGAAGGAATGCTTATTGCATTTAAGGTGCAACAACTCCACTCTCATTTAAACTCTGAATAACACAATGTGACATTAGATTACTGCTCTGCATCTAAACTCAGAATATTAGATGTGATATTAGATTAGTTCTAACGTTACTTCAGCCTTGTCAAAAGTTAAATTAAATTAGAGCGATGAGTTGACATAGTCTTCTCTTGTAATATTCCCTCCCCAACAAACAGCAGATAACAAAACACTAGCCACAATACTACTATAAAACATGTTCAACATTTTGCAAACTTTAAAAATTGTTTTCAAGTTTACAAAGTGTTTCACAGTCAAATAAAAACACATTAAATAAAATGAGAATATGATGAAGGTACAAGGTAAAAATACAATAAAGGTAAAATACAGTACAATAAAATGCAATAACATGCCTAAATACCATGGATAATTAAAATTCAGTTAAAAGCTTGTCTAAAAAAAATTAGTTTTAAGAAGGAATTTAAAAGAAATTACTGATAGCAAGCCTGAGCTCCTCGGGCAAGGCATTCCAAAGTTGAGGGGCCCTAATAGCAAAGGCCCGGTCACCCTTTGATGTTAGCTTAGATTTTAGCTTAGAGTGACCAGAAGTTTCTTTCCCGAGGATCTCAGGCTGCGCGCTAGTGTGTACGGGGATAAAAGGTCCGCAATATACACTTGAAAGGATCTCAGTTTTAAGTAAAATAGCCGCTTTTGAGCTTTCTTAAGAACAATGGTGGTATTCTCCTTCTATTGTAATTTGTTGTCTATAACAACACCCAAATACTTATACGATTCCACTGAATCAATGATGGATGTGTTGATTACTACAGGTGTCACCAACTCACTTTTTCTAAAATCACTAACTAGCTCTTTAGTTTTGAAAGTATTGAGTTCTAAAAGGTTATCGCTACACCATAAAACAAAGTGATCAATTTCCCTCAGGTACAGTGAATCATTCTCTTCTGTAATACAGGGGGTAGACAAAGTATCGGAAACTCCAGAATCTGAAAAAACATAAAACAGCTGATATACAGGTGCAGCTCAAAAAATTATAGAGTTCTATAGGACAATGAGTCAGGAGAAATAACCCTTGCAGTGATCCATCCACATCTACTCCATATCTGGCAACAGAGTGATGGTTTGGGGCTCGTTCGATAGCTCAGACTCTTGAGGACTTACAGCCATTTAGTCAGCCATGTGTTCCATACTGTACTAGTGTAATTTACAGCTGAATCTAGTCTCACCCCCCAATTCCCATAGAGATCAGTTCAAATGCAGAGAGCTTATAGTATCGCTTGTAACAGTACCTGGAAATAAGATATCGAGAGTCTTTTGATGTTGATTGGTCACAGACTTCAGGAAGTAACAGCATGCAAAGGATATGCGACCAAATATTAAATATGATACTTTAAAAATATGTAAAAGCAAAATATTCTAATTTTCTGAGACACTGAATTTTGGGTTTCATTAGCTGTAAGCCATAATCATCAAAATTACAAGAAATAAAGGCTTGAAATATTTCACTCTGTGTAATGAATCTATATAATATATGAGTTTCACTTTCTGACATGAGTGACAAAATATATTGAACTTTTTCACGATATTCAAATTTTTTGAGCTGTACCTGTATATTGTATAGTATATAAACTACGTCGTTACTTAGCCGCAATTAGACAAACACTAATGGCTAGAAAGCTAGCTACTACTTAACATTAGCTTACGTTAGCTAGTTACGTTACACAACCATTATGATTCATGACTTCTCACAAATGTAACATATGAATGTAAACATAGCAATGGGAAAAAACAACACACAAAGTTTGTAACATTAGTTTTAATTTGCTAATGTTAGCTAGCTAGCCAACTCTTTATATTAAGTTGTTGTCTGCTGCTTAACGTTAACGTTATTGGTTTCAATATTACATTTGCATAATTTACCTTGGTGGGAGATGTCGGCTTGTTGATGTCCACTTATCACGAACAGAACAAACTTGCATCGACAAATGAAGATGTGTCTGGCTAATTTGTTGTGTTCCACAAACAGAATGCGGAAGTAACGAAAAGGTCCTGTCACGTGGTCGGAAGTGACGCCAGGGCACATGACGCAACTTCCACCTCAATGCTCAGACCCCAAGGGGCCTGGCAGATGAGGTGGGGCTTGGTGGTTGAGGTCTGCAGAAAGACTCATCTCACCCTAGCTGGGTTTCTATGGAAGACCAAATGTGACAAAATGAAATAAATAAATAAGCAATTAAATAAATAGGCCTATCTATTTATTATTTTACGTCTCTTATTTATTTCATGGCGTATTTATTTCCACTCGCATTTATTTCTGTGATGTCCTGTGATCCGTTCCAGGGGCCACATGTATAAAACTCTGAGTAAAAGAATGCGTAGAGGAATGCTGAGGGTGAAAGTCAGATATCTGCTTCAAAAAAGTTTTGCATTTTCTACCTTTGCCTTTCTGTCACAGTGTCGCCATATAACACATGCTTTCTGAAGGCATTTTTCTGCTCAGCACTGTTTATACATGTGGCCCCTGGTCTTCCGTTTGTCTGTTGGTCCACCCCATGTTTTCCCTCTCTCCCTCCACTTGTGTTCTCCACTTCCCCGCACCTGCTTTGTGTTTCCCTCTCGTTTCCTCATTAGTTGTCGCCTCACCTGTTCCTCGTGGTGTACCTTGTGTTTCTCGTGTGTTCTCGTCATGTCATGTCTTGTCATGTCTTGTCCTGTGAGTTTTGTGTCTGTTCCAGCCCGGTCTTCTGTTCCTGCCCTGGCTTCCAGTTCCTGCCCTGGTCCCGTCTTCCTACCCAGGCTCCCCAGTTCTCCGGCTCCCCTGTCCATGCCCAGGCTGAATGCCTGTCCAACCCCCAGGCTGTGTGCTTGTCCCTGACCGCGGGCCCCCACGCCATCCACGGGAACCCCGCATCTGTTCCTGAACCCCAGGCTGAGTGCTTGTCCGACCCCCAGGCTGTGTGCTTGTCCCTGACCGCGGGCTCCCGCGCCATCCATGGGAACCCCGCATCTGTTCCTGAACCCCAGGGCGAGCGCCTGAACCCCAGACTGTGTGCTTGTCCCTGACCGCGGGCCCCCGCGCCATCCACGGGAACCCCGCATCTGTTCCTGAACCCCAGGGCGAGCGCCTGAACCCCAGGCTGAGTGCCTGTCCTTGACCGCGGGCCCCCGCACCATCCGCAGGAACCCCGCATCTGTTCCTGAACCCCAGGATAAGTGCCTGTCCCTGAATGCGGGCCCCCGCGCCATCCGCAGGAACCCCGCATCTGTTCCTGAACCCCAGGCTTAGCGCCTGGCCCTGACCGTGCGCTAGTTCCTGACCCTCCTAGTTCCTAACCCTCCAGTTCCAGTTCCTGTCTCGTCTGTTCCTGTCTTGCCCCTGCCTGTCTTCCCAGTAAATGTCCTCCCTGGTGGAGTTTTTCCTTGAGCCGTCTCTGAGTCTTTCATTTGGGTCCAGTCCCCCCTCAAGGTACCTAACAATTTCAGGGCATATTTATTTCAAAGCATAGGGTCTATTTATTTCACTGCATATTTATTTCAAATTGTATTTATTTCAAGGCGTATTTATTTCATGGCATATTTATTTCAATCCGAGTCGGCCTGTCAGTCAACATGAAAGGGGCAGGGTCAGCTATGATCATTGGTTTCTCAGATCTTAGATACTGCTCAAATTTCTGCGTGGTCACCATATTAGGCAGTCAACATCAGCGTATTTTGGTAGCATATTGACCGCAGATGCAGACTTCCCCCGATAAGATATAGTCTACTGTAACTCGCTTCTCAACGAGGATCATTTTCGTAAAATTTGACTTGTTATAAACATGAAAAATGTCTGCATAACACAGGTTACCTTATTTACAAATTTCCCAGAACAGCTAGCCTATCTGTAAAACGCCCTTTTAATTATGAGGCTATGGCCTACAAGAGTCATCAAAATGTTGTCAGACCTGATTATGATATATAAGCTATGTTAAAGGCACTGTGGAGGGTTAATTGAGACGAAGTGGATGGAGGGTTGGACCCGAGAAGCACGACTCAGAACAATGGATGTAATAAATACCCGCAAGGGCTTTATTAAGGAAAGTCCAGTAATCGTTGTCTTAGCACAAGCAAAGGTCATACACAAAAAAATCCAGCCAATAAACAAAAGTACCGAGGGAGAAAGCAGTCTCGTCGTCGGTAAGCCAGGCAGTAGTTCGGAAACAGGAAGGCAATCAGCGTGGCAGAGGTACAAAAGGGAGAAGGCAAAAGAATAGTCGAAAAACAAGCAGGGTCAGACCGGAGTCCTCGCCGCGTGGCAAAAGTACAAAATCAGCAAGCAGGAATCGTGGTCAGGACAGGCAGTGAAAACAAAAGGCTGGCAGTAAACAGTGGTCAAAAAACAGGCTTGGATCAAAACAGGAAATCAGAATGCGTAGACTTGACAAATGTTTAAGAGTGCTAGTGAGGCAACAATTTCGCAAGGACATGACATGAACACTGATCTTATATGCAGGTGTAGACAGGTGCAGACACTTAGCTTGAGAGCAGCAGGAAATTCACCACAGCTTGAGAAAATGAGGTTTGGGGCTCGTTTGATACCTTAGACCCTTGATGACGTACAGCCATTTCGCCAGTCATGAGTTCCATACTGTACCAGCGTAATTTACAGATGAATCTAGTCTTACCCCCCAATTCTCATAGAGATCAGTTCAAATGCAGAGAGGTTATAGTATCGCTTGTAACAGTACCTGAATATAAGATATCGAGAGTCTTTTGATGTTGATTGGTCACAGACTTCAGGAAGTAACAGCATGCAAAGGATATGTGACTAAATATTAAATATGATACTTTAAAAATATGTTAAAGCAAAATATTCAAATTTTCTGAGACACTGAATTTGGGTTTTCATTAGCTGTAAGCCATAATCATCAAAATTACAAGAAATAAAGGCTTGAAATATTTCACTCTATGTGTAATGAATCTATATAATATATGAGTTTCACTTTCTGAAATGAGTGACAAAAAATATTGAACTTTTTCACGATATTCAATTTTTTTGAGCTGCACCTGTATATCTCAGGGCACTGCGTTCTGCCCTGCGTCCCCCCCAATGTTCAACAGAAAGTGATGCCCTTGAGTACACCCCTCTGGTCTTGATCTTTAATTGATATGTTCAGGAAATAGAGAACGTCTTGAAAAAAAACCCCTTGCTAGTTTCCAACAAGGAGGCACACTGCAATTGAATCATTGTTACCTTGCTTCGTCTATTAAATTAGGCATTCCCTGATTCACAAGAAGACAGGGGGACAAGAAAGGAAAGAGGGGTGGATTTAAAGCAGTGTTTCTCAAACTCGGTCGTAGCCATGCAGAATTAAATGTTCCTTAAATAGGTGGTTTTATTTACCCTCTTGAGATGCATTACGTCAGAAATAGCTATGCGAATAATGAAGAATAATAGTTCCACATTCACATTGTGGTATATTGCAAAAGATTACATGAAGAGAAGAAAAAATGTTTTAAATTAAATTAAAGACTGAGGTTCAATCAATAGGCTCCTAATTGGTGAAAGTGTGGACACTAAAACTAACCATTTAGTTGGTAATGAACAATTCAAAGACAAGCCAAATGATAACTGTCCAAACCAGCATTGTGTTAATGGGTTTAAGGAGAAAATTATGAAAGAACTTGTCATGTGTTAAACAGCAACCTAATTAGGAGCCTATTGATTCACCTCAGCCTTTAATGTGACTTTATTCTTTATGGCATGCATAGTTATTGGCTTAAGAGGGTAAATAATATCTCAAAACATGAAAAAAACCTCATTAAGAAAGATGCACAGCCTGTTAAAATACGGAGATTGCAATTGTGGTTGCAATAAAAAACAGCATACACAGTGGTTCCCCCAGGACTGAGTTTGAGAAATACTGCATTAAAAAGTTTTTGAATACAGCCTCCGAACCACAGAGTTGATTGTGCGCATTTATTTTGGAAAGCACATTGTGTGCTGTACAAAATTAATTAATGACTTGTGACGGATGTGAACAAATTACCAGCTGTGCAAATTGAAAGAGGCAGAAACACTTTAAGGCTGGAGAAAGATTACTGAAATGATTAAAGAGGAGGGGTTTGGACCGATCAATTACTTTCAGCTGGCTATAAAAATGGGTTTAAAGCGAGAATGTCAATGTTGGTGGGTAGAAGTTGATTCACCATGAGGGGAGAAAGGTTGTTTATTGGGCTGCTAGTTTTTGGTTTGTTTGGTTGTTTTTGTGATGCTCAAAAGGGATATCAGTTTCCAAACCAGCCAGGAGGCTCACAGGCTCCTGTGACACCACGTCCAACCCACAGGATACCAGGCTTCACCCAGGCTGCCGTGATGCCACGCCCAACCCACAGGATACCAGGCTACACCCAGGCTGCTGTGACGCCACGCCCAACCCACAGGATACCAGGCTTCACCCAGGCTCCTGTGAGGCCACGCCCAACCCACAGGATACCAGGCTACACCCAGGCTGCTGTGACGCCACGCCCAACCCACAGGATACCAGGCTTCACCCAGGCTCCTGTGAGGCCACACCCAACCCACAGGATACCAGGCTTCACTCAGGCTCCTGTGAGGCCACGCCCAACCCACAGGATACCAGGCTACACCCAGGCTCCTGTGACGCCCCACCCAACCCTTGGAGGACCTAAGGTGCCCACGATTGCAGTAGAACCTCCGACCCCTAACCCTAATGCTGTGAAGGCCCACTGTGGGGAAAGCTCTGTTCAGTTGCAAGTGGATATGGACCTGCTTGGCATTGGCCAACTGATCCAGCCATCTGACATCACCCTGGGAGGCTGTGGACCTATTGAGCAGGATGGGTCTGCTCCAGTGCTTCTGTTTGAGACTGAGCTCCATGGCTGTGGCAGTGTACTTGCAGTATGTACCCTGCGTTTGAGGACCGCATGCGTATGCGACTAATGTCTTGTAACTAATGGGTCTGTTTTTTTCTAGATGACTGAGGATGCCCTAGTCTACACTTTTGCCCTCAACTACCAACCTAGAGCACTTGGATCCACTCCCATCATTAGGACATCAAGTGCAGTGGTGGGCATCCAGTGCCACTACATGAGGTTAGAAGGAATCCTTTTCCTATTTGATTTCTGATTATATCCTTGGGTACAATTGTAGATTATTTATACCCACTTGTTTTTACCACCAACCCCCCACTCATGCAGGCTGCATAATGTCAGCAGTAATGCCCTGAAACCAACCTGGATCCCCTACCACTCTACCCTATCTGCTGATGAAATTATTGCATTCTCCCTGAGGCTCATGGCTGGTATGTTGAGCTGACTAAATCTTAGTATTTTTACCTGCACTTGTACTGAATAGATGCTTGATCCCCTCCCTGTCCCTGGTAGATGACTGGCAGCTAGAGAGGGCATCCAATGTCTTCTTCCTGGGGGACCTCATTAAAATTGAGGCCTCTGTGGTCCAAGCTAACCACGTGCCCCTCCGTGTCTATGTGGATACCTGTGTAGCTACTCTGGACCCTGATATGAATGCAGTCCCCAGTTATGCTTTCATTGACAACAAAGGGTGAGTATGCTGTACCTTATTCCTAGCCTGTCTCATGGATGTGATGGATCTGCAGTGTTTGCCTTCCAGGTGTCTAATGGATTCCAAGCTGACCAACTCGCGCTCCCTGTTCTTGTCACGGGTACGGGACGATAAGCTGCAGTTTCAGCTGGATGCTTTCAGGTTTGCCCAGGAGACCAGGAGTGCTGTGAGTAAATTGCTTTACACTTTGGGCATACCTTTTAAAGGTGGCAACTAGTTCTGGTACTAACCGCAGTGTTTCTTTTTAGATCTATATTTTCTGCCGTCTGAAAGCCACTGCGGCTTGGCCAGGTTCAGAAGGGAGAGCCTGCTCATTTCCTCCGGGGAAAGAACGGTTAGTCAACTTGGTAATGGGGAATGCTGGAGTACTTGCGCTCCAGGTATCTGGGTAACCTGTTCCTCTTTCAGGTGGATTAGTGCATCTGGGAATGACCAGGCGTGTAGTTGCTGTGACACCAGCTGTTCTGTGAGGAAGGGCAGGAGTGTGGCTTCAGGTTTGACTTCTGTAATGTCTTCAGTTTTCTGACTCTGCATTTCCCTGTTGGTGCCAGTGCATGAGCTTCTTCTGTTCTCCAGCTGTGCAGTATGAGAGTGGTGCAGTCCTAGGCCCTATTGTTGTCCAGGAGGCTATCCAAGATGTTCTGCCTGATTCCCAAAGCACTCTGATGGCTGTTCGCAGTGCAGAAGGTAGCATAGCTGTACAGCCTGGTGGGGATTTCACCTGCCAGGTTCTATAATTGCTGAACAAATGGCTGGCTTGTCAACCCTATACGTTCAGGTAATATTTCAACCATTCTCTACCTCATAGGCGCCTCTGATACTGTGGTCATGGCTGGAGTGATGGCTGCAGTTGGACTGGTCTGCATGGTTGTGCTGGGGACAGTGCTGGTATGGAGATGCTACAAACCTGTCTTGTAACTGTTGCCATTTCTGAACAATAAACATTAAGTGAGTTGAACTTTCTCTGGGTTTTTGTTGCAGTCCTATTTTGAATGTATGTGCAGTCAATAACATTTCAGAGTTATTCCTCCAATGTGAATACTGTAAGTCATGCCTCTTAGTTTACCATTTCATGATTACTAGACAACTCTCATACTGAGGAAGTGGTAGATGTTTCAGGGGCTTGGCTCCATTTTAAATTTTCTGGCATAGGCATATGCTGGTTAATGCAAATGCTTTGGGTATGGTCTGTAGCTACAACTAGTGCCCCTTGACTTTTAGTGCACCCAATGCCTAGTGTTAGTCAACCCACCAAACTAGAAACAACAAGCTGGATATCATTCAGTCTGTTGAAGCCAGCATTCTCCCTTTTTACAAAATCCTCACCTACTCCGGGCTGGTTTGCGACATTTCCTTAAGGATTGTGGGTAGCCTCTGCGGCCAATCACTGTTCACTTCACTCACGGTGTCCAAAAATCGTGGTGTCGAGGGGTGTACTAAGCGAGATTAAGGGGATGGCAAGCTAAATTAAGCTTCAACCCTGGGTTTTCTGTATCATGAAGCAGACTCCCTTTTAATCCTGGTATATTGCCACAGTAATTTACTCTACAAGGCTACCCTGCTTTGGGGCAGGTTGTTCAGGATAAGATTGAAATGTATAAAAGCACCACCCTTTGGCTAATCAACTCTGGCTTTGGAAGAGAGTCCATTCCAAAGGATTCTGTAGAGATGTGTGCAAATTCTGAGGTAATCTCTTTGCAGGGTGAGTTTAGTGAGATCTGCAAAATATTTTCTGAGTTCTGAAAAATGTTACTTTTTAAAAAAAAATTAATGGATGTGATTGCTTCAGCAATATTTTAAACGTGCGGTTTCAAGTTTATAAGCTCGAATGTAGTAGTAGTTGTCCCATTAGAAATAAACTGACAATGGACTGAATATAGATTTATTTTTTACGAGTGGCAAGGTGAATAAGGTATGAACTAGCCGAACTAATTTAACCTACATGACGAGCATTTATTTATATTTAGCAAAAGCTCCTTCCTGACTTTTTTGGAGGCAATGGAATTTTTTTTGCTCATGATGTTCTTATCTGTCCGTATCTTTTTCTTTTCTTTTTTCCCCACAGGAGAGATGTTTTAGTACAGCCCATGCTGTGCAGCTATAGGCTCGTTGTAGACACCGCCCTTTTATGGGAACACGCACGTACCTTGATTAATAAAGCCTGTGTTAATTTAGCAAATTGATAATCACGTCCGTAGTACCGGTTAAGCCAGATTGCGGCGTTGGCTTTCTGAAGCCAGCTAACGCAAAGAAACCCTGGCGTTAAACTTCCTTCGTAGTATACCCCCCAGCAGTATGATAATATCAACTGAGTAGGTGATAAAGAAACCTAATGTTAGTCTTCTTTTTTTTCTTCTATTCTCCCCAAAACTAACGTGACTACCGATTTATCATCTCTTCAAATGTAGCTAATGTTCAATTGGTTAATTGCAGTGTAATTTACCCAACCTCCTTTGTTTATCTGCTTATGTCCCAGACTGACGATTATTTCCAGTTAGCTTAGTTGGCTACAAGCTAGCTATATAAAATGGCTAATGTTAGGCTACCTATCGAAACCATTAAAATACACTTTTTGACACAGCAGGGGGTATACCTAAGCAGGATTTCTTAACTGGATACTACTAACAGCACCAAGAGAAGCCATCCCAATTCTGGAATACAGACTGAAGTAAAAAGAGCTGTTCCCGATTTTAGTATGTACGGTTTGCTATCAGCTAACTGAGTAATCCTACTTTGCAGGACTTGATGTTAGGTATGTTATTGAACATCCAGTTTGAGTTGTAGCCTTCCACCAATACGCACATGTTTCTGGAAATAGTTTTAATCCTGGCTGACCGGAGCTAAGACTGTTGGGTTTTATGTGCTTCCCGCCAGACTATATCTGCAGCTGTCAAAGACACTTGATTTAAAGTAAAAGCTAAAGGCAAATGTGTGTAATACCATGTCTTGGTGAATAAGGGCTATTTTGAATAATCTGTCCTGATTTAGTAATTCCTCATTACAGCAATATTTTAAACTAGCCTAACTATTGGACAAAAATATCTCGTTAATTTCGGTTGCTACTCGATGAAAATTACGTGCATGGCAAGTACCTTGGCAGATCTTGGTTCTTGTATTTATACAGTAACCAGCCAAAATACAATGGGCTACAACAACCGTTTCCAAGGTTATTTGGCAAAAATATTATTTTCGATATCTGACGAATGAGCACGAGCACCACGTAAAAACGATGAGTACACTTAGTGTAGGCTGTGGGGTAACATTAGGCATAGTCCGTTAAGAAAAACATTTTTATTTCCCAAGTTACCCCTTATGGAGGCCCGTTGACGATGCCCCTTGTTAGGCATAGTCTATGCTTCCTCCTCGCTAGCTATGCAGTGCTATGACAATATACACTAAAAGAAATTAAGGGAACACAAATCACATCACGGATCTCAATAAACTAAATATTCAAGTTGAAAATATTGATTACATTGTGTAAGTTGTCGAACAAAATGACGTAAGAACGGTCAATGGAAACCAAAATCATTAACCTGTTGAGGGGCTGGATTCAAAATCACACTGAAAATCTAAGTGAAAAATTGAGATCACAGGCTGATCCAACTTGTGTGAATTTCATCACAACAACTCATAATGTGGCTCAGTAGTGTGTACGGCCCCCACGTGCCTGTATGCACTCCCGACAACGTCTGGGCATGCTCCTGATGAGACGGCGGATGGTGTCCTGGGGGATCTCCTCCCAGACCTGGATCAGGGCATCAGTGAGCTCCTGGACAGTCTGTGGCGCTATTTGGCAGCGGCAGATGCACCGATACCCAGACATGCTCAATTGGATTCAGGTCAGGGGAACGTGAGGGCCAGTCAATGGCATCAATGCCTTCGTCATCCAGGAACTGCATACACACTCTGGCCACATGAGGCCGGGCATTGTCCTGCACCAAGAGGAACCCAGGGCCCACTGCACTAGCGTAAGGTCTGATAATGGGTCTGAGGATTTGATCCCAGTCCCTAACAGCAGTCAGGGTACCGTTGGCTAGCACATGGAGGTTTGTGCAGCCCTCCAAGGATATGCCTCCCCAGACCATCACTGACCCACCGCAAAACCGGTCATGCTGGATGATGTTGCAGGCAGCATAACGTTCGCCACGTTGTCTCCAGACTCTTTCACTTTTGTAAGTTGCGTAACATTGACGTGAATGAACGTCAAATGATACGGTGTTGCTTATTGCATTTAAGGTGCAACAACTCCGCTCCTAATGTGACATTAGATTACTACTCTGCATCTAAACTCAGAATAACATAGTGTGATATTAGATTAGTTCTAACATTACTTCCTTGTCAAAAGTTAAATTAAGATGAGTTGGCATAGCCGACGATTCGCCGTAGACTTTTAAGGTGGAACGGGAACTCTGCTCTCATTTCAGGTGGAACAGAAACTCTGAATAATACAATGTGATCGAATAGAATAGAATGTACTGTGTTCATCCCCAAAGGTGAATGATTGCCAAAGGTGGTGATTGCCACTAGCAATGTACATACAATGGACAACAAAAAAAATAAACAAAACAAATTTTTTTATAAATAATTATTATTATTATACACACTAATATAGGTCTGCCAATCTACTCAACGATGGTGAATATCTTTACTTAGTGTACTGCGATTAAAATATCTAATGGCCATTCCCTTATGAAAATGTAATATATTGCAGTATATTTTAAATATATTGTGAAGATAATTTTGATATATTTACAATATACTGCAGTATATTATTTTTCCATAAGCGTTGGTACACTTTGGCACAATAAATATATTTCCCAGTAAACTGCACTGCTTGCTAAGAGTTCCATATAAGGAATGACTATAATTCTCTAATTTCTCTCAATTCTCTCAAACTTCCTTAGAATGCGCTGTTCAAAAATAACCTCTAAACTGTCTAGACCAAAGCCAACTGTTCACCCTGCTTTCTTAATTAGTTAAACAGCAGATAACAAAACACTAGCCACAATGCTACTATAAAGAACACTCACTGCTGCCTCAGTGCCTAATACATTTTAATATATTGTTCTTGACATCTGCATTGGGGGGGAATGCCAATTTTAATATTATTGGTATTTACCGCCCTCCCTCTGCAACTACTGAGGCGTTTGAAGACATTGGCAAATTAACGTCATCTTATGCCTCATAAGATTGTTATTGGTGATTTAAATCTTGACTGGCTCTCTAAAAGTTCAAATAGGTTAAAAGAACTGTGCTTTAATCTTGAAACCCACGAGGCTAAATAGAAAAAACCGTTCTAAATCAACATTGATTGATATTATACTGACAAATAGGCCATTTAAATACCTAGCCTGTGGGGTCTGCTCAGAACATCAGTGATCACTGCCCAATTGCTTGTATTTGAAATGCCAGAAAACAAAAATATAGTTCTAGTATTGTTACAAATGAAAATTAATTTAATTGAACAGGGTTTTCTTCAGGATCTATACTTTTCTGATTTAGAAAGAACTTGTTGCATCCCTGATCCTAATCTAGCTTTGGGCCATTTCTGTAATGTATTTAATTATGTGGCTGATAAGCATTCCCCCTATAAGAACTTCATGATTAAAAACCGGTGTAACCCATGGTTTGTTATGTTCAGTATTTCTGTCTGTCTGTCTGTTTGTATTGTTATTTCATTATTTATTCTGGATTTATTATTTTCATTCATCTGTACATTCCCCTCTGTTCGTGGGTTGTCCGAGTCTCATCTGTGTGTTTGTTTACCCAGTCTCGTGCTATTCGGGTGACTTCGGGAGTTTTCGTGGTTTAACGCTGTATTTCCGAAGTCTCGTTTTTCTGCTACTTCCTGATTTCCTCCCTGCATATAATTGTATATTTTACTAACCTGCGCGAACAATCACTCGGGTGCTTTATTAGTTACGTGCACTTTACTAAACCAATTCACATAAATGTATGCTAACAAACTAATGGTCTGTCTTAGTTAGATACTAACATTTAACCAGCTTCTCCGCTTTAACTTTTCTACCTGTATTTCAACTGCTCCTGAGCTACCTATGTAATTCGTTCCAGCTGTTTGCACTTAGATCTCACCTCCCCTGATTACTGTGCACACTCCGCTCCTATTCGAGCCCGTTGTTTGTTATCCATGTTTCCGAATCCCTTCCATGTTTTCGTTATGTTCTCATGATTGAATTATTGTTTCCCTAATGTGTTAACCTCAAATTGTTTGTTACCCCTCCCTTTCCTATGTGTATATAAGACCCACAATTCCGTTTCAACGTTGTCAGAACGTTGATCGTATTTCCTGAGCCTGTGATAGTAAAGCCAGTGATTTATCGAGATTCCTGAGACACCCTTTCGTTTTCCGACTCCGAGTTTGCCTTTTGATTCTGTTTGTTGTTTTTGTGGTTTTGACTTTTTGATAGTTTTTTTACTTTGCCTTTGCCTGCTGTTTTTGCACCGTTGCCTGTGATTTCCAGGTTTTTGATTTTTGGATTCCTGACTATTCTCCTGCCTTTTGATTTTGTATCTGATTACCTGGCTTTTGATCTGGACTGGAAATAAATGACATTATTTGCCTTATCCTGTCTGCATTTGGGTTTTCTGAGTCCAGAAGTTTCATGGTTTTCCTCAGATATTTCTGCAGCTATTCATATCAGAGACAAAGCTTGGTCCAAAGCTAGAACGACTGGCACTCCAGCTGATTGGCTTAGCTTTAGGCAATTGAGGAACAAGGGCATTAGCATAATAAGAAAAGCAAAGTTCAATTATTACTTGACCACTCTTTCAAACTGTAATGGAGATGAATATAGCTTTTGGAAAACTGTAACATCTTTAAAAAATAATCCTACCACTACTCTTCTTTCTCGCATTTCTAGTGAAAATTATTTTGTTATAGATAAAATGTATATGACTGAGGTTTTTAATCATCATTTTATCTCCTCTGGCCATCTGTTAGACAGGCTGTCTGGTGGCATTGTTCCAGAAAGCTATACCCTTAGCCCAGTATTAGGAACTTTACATAATTATTTTTGTCCTAGCAAATTCTCTTTTAGACCTGTAAGTTATGGCGAAGTTTACAAAGCACTGGCTAGCATAAATAAAAATAAGTAAATGGGAGAAGAGATCTAGGTCCTTGCCTTTTGTGTCTCAGTGCTCATATAATTGCCTCACCACTTGCTTACATTTTTAATTAACTTTTATTTCAAATAGAATCCCAAACCTATGGAAGGCATCTCAGGTTATTCCTCAATATAAAAGGGGGTGATACCAGTTACTTAAATAACTATCATCCAATTTCAAAACTTTTCTGTTTGGCCAAAGTCCTTGAATCATTCAATAACTCAATTTTTTAGAAATTAATAACATTTTACAACCACAGCAATCAGGTTTTACGACAGGTCATAGCATGTTAATAGCAGCAACTCTTGTGATAAATGATATTGTCAACTTTTTGGATAACAAACTGCAGTGCGCTGCACTCTTTATTGACCTATCAAAGGCTTTTGACACCGTTGACCATAATAGTTTATTGAATAAGCTATCTATCATTGGATTAGATTAACTTTCTTTTTCTCAGTCTATTGTTGTGGATGGTTTTAAATCTAGCTGAGAAGAGTGTGTGCGGGTTGGACCCGTAATGCACGACTCAGAAAACAAACGTAATAATAAATGTCTGCAAGGACTTTATTATAGGGAAATACAAAAATCGTAGTCACACAAGCAAAGTCCAAAAACCAATAAATCCAGCCAAAAACCAAAAATACAGTACCAAAGGAGAAAGCAGTCTCGAAATCAGTATACATGCACAAGTTCAGAACCAGAGCAGCTGTCAGCGGAGCAGAAGTACAATTCAGGGGTAAAGAAGAGTTTGTTGGTTGTGGGGCGTTGCAGGAGTCAGACCAAAGTCCTATCCACGGGGCAGAGGTACAAAACAGACAGCAGGCAAAACTCGTGGTCAAAAACAGGCAGTAGAAACGATAGGCTGGCAGTAACGATGGTCAGTAAACAGGCTTGGATCAATAACAGGAGTCAGACAATGGATAAACGCTCAAACATGACAGTAGATAAACTAACAGGCAACAATTTAGCTTGACACTTAGCTTGAGAGCAGCATGCGAATGTAAATCAGGTGTGGAAGGCTGACAAGGTAACAAGATAATTAGTACTCGTTAGTAATAAACCTATCCTGACCTAGCGTTAGTAAATTAGTAAATGACATGCACGAGAAACGTAAGGTAAACATGAACACATGGTTAGAGAGTTAGTTTTACCCAATCCTGATCTAATGTTAGTAGATTAGTAAAAAGACACGGGAGAATGAAACAATTAGGGAAGCGTGAGCGACAGCAAAAGAAAGAAACAACATGAACGCAAGGCTGCGGAAAAACACGGAAATGTTGTATGCTAACAAAGAACTGCATCGTAACATAAACGGAACACAAGCATGACATGAACAGAAAATAAACTGTGACAAACTAAACATGAAACGTGGCATAAACATGACAGAAACGTAACACTAGCTTTCTTGAAATTAGTAAAGGTGTCCCACAAGGGTCTATTCTTCGTCCACTTCTACTCACACTTTATATAAACAACATGGTATTTCCAACACAGCAATGTAATGTCCATTTTTATCCGAATGATACAATCTTGTATGGCTCCATGCTTAACCAGGCTATTACTAATTTACAGTTTGTCTTTGATTCTTTTCAGTTAGCTTTTATTAATCAGAAGCTTGTTTTAAATTGTGATAAAACAAAATGTATTTTATTTTCAAGAAATCTATTGGGAAATACATATTGGCATTCATACACTTCATGGTACCTCAATTGAAATTGTAGAATCTTATAAATATTTAGGAATTTGACTTGATGGTAGATTTTCCTTTAAGACTCATGTGGAAGATCCGTCTCAAAAGCTAAAAGCAAAGAATTGGTTTCTTGTACAGAAATAAAGCATGCTTCTCTTTTGCTAATAGAAAAACTATTGTACAATCCACTGTCTTATCTGTATTTGATTATGGAGACATTCTGTATATGCACACTGCCCCTTCCACTTTAAAGCCCCTTGGTGCAGTTTATCACAGTGCATTGCGTTTTATCACTGGGGATACATTTCTCACGCATCATTGTGTTTTGTATGGAAAAGTAGGATGGTCCTCTTTATCAAAGAGGAGGGAACTACATTGCATTGTATTTATTTATAAGGCTTTACTGAATGATTGTGTCATGGAGATACAACAGTGTCTTCTCCCTCTCTGAACCAGAACCCACCACAATATTTATATTAACAGATGACCAAATGTTGGATGGACAACCGCCATCTCAAGCTCAATCCTGGCAAGACTGAGCTCATCTACATTCCTGCTTTAACCTCTCCTCCTCTCAATCTCTCTATTTCCCTAGGGGACACTCCACTGACCCCAACGCCCTGTGCCAGGAACCTCGGAGTCGTGATGGACAACAGGCTGTCCCTCTCCGAGAACATCGCAGCAGTAACCCGGGCATGCAGGTTCTTCCTGTACAACATCAGGAGAATCCGCCCCTTCCTCACCACCCACTCAACCCAGCTCCTGGTCCAAGCAATGGTGCTGTCTCGCCTGGACTATTGCAACTCTCTCCTGGCTGGCCTGCCAGCATCGGCCATTAGACCCCTTCAGCTTATCCAGAACGCAGCAGCGCGCCTGGTCTTTAACCTCCCCCGACACTCCCATGTCACCCCCCTGCTCATTGACCTCCACTGGCTACCGGTGATGGCTCGCATCAAATTCAAAACATTGGTGCTCGCCTTCCAGGCAGTCCGAGGATCTGCCCCCCCATACCTCCAAAAACTAATCAGACCCTACACACCTGCCAGATCCCTGCGCTCCGCCTCCTCAGGACGACTGGTACCCCCCCCCCTCTTCATGCTAGCACCCGGTCTCGACGTCTGTCTGTCCTGGCCCCACGGTGGTGGAATGAGCTCCCCGTGGAGGTCAGAACAGCAGAAAGTCTGACCGCCTTCAAGCGCAGATTGAAGACTCACCTCTTCAAGCTGCACCTCTCTCCACCCCTCCCTACCTCCCTGTGACTATTGTTATTAATGTTGTGTAATTCCTCCCCAAAAAAAAAAAAAAAAAAAAAAAAACCCCAATCATACTGACTGCGCCTAGTACTCAGATTCATATTTGCCTTTTTAGGGTTGTTTTTAAACATTCTTGTTCCTAGTTTGAAAATGCACTATGTACGTCGCTCTGGATAAGAGCGTCTGCTAAATGTCTATAATGTAATGTAAAAATCAATTCGGCCTACTTGAGCATAAACACAAAAGCCAGTCTAATCTATGTCTAATAATTGTCTATGAAGAAGGCATAAATCTCACACCTTAGATAATGACACCGTAAACTCCTGTGTAATATGTCTATGAAACTGTAGGCACGATCACAGATTATGAATTTGAAATGACCAACTTTCAGCGAGAGTGGAGATTTGAACGTCCTGCAATGATTCTCTATGGGGAGCGTGATCTTCAAACAAACTGTCATAAAGTAAAAACGATTAATGCTATGGCTTTGATATTTTCAAAACTAGAGCGACACACTCCAATCCTGAACATTCCATCCATTCATTTGTATGGAAAATATTTTGCGACAAAAACGTGAATAAATCATAAATCGTGCAACGGAACCTTCTTTTCACAATGCAAAACACGCTGAGTATTTCATCCCCCTTTATAAGAAAATCTCTGCTATTACATTCTGAGGTGTGTCACTTGTAAATCTGACCACAAACATGAATATAAAGTGCTGGACAGAAAATTTGACAAATTACAAAACAATGTGATTTTAAAAATATATATATATATTGGCTCGTGATAGGCCCCTGACCTGATCAATATTAGAGCTACAAACGAAGCAGACTACATAATATAGACTACTATAAAACCCGAGACACAGGGCAACAGTGGGTCATATTTGTTTGTGGGATAAACACAACCAAAGTCATTGCAATGTGCAGGCGACTGTTTGAAAATGAGATATCATTGGAGTTTCATTTGCAGCATGCGAAAGTTAATTATCCACGTGATCTCGCATCTTAACCCCTTCCGCCGATACCACGTTGCACGGGCGAATTAAAAACCTGGTTATTCTTGCTCATTAGAAGGCCATTACATCGGCTCTTGATATGGATTCAAGTAGGCTACATGTTTTTTGCGGAATTTTCTTATTCCGCTTCGTGAAATAGCTACCTCCCTGAAGTCCCGATGTGGCTCATGTTGCAGTGTAGGCATGTCATGGCATATAGCCGTAGCGAACTAGCCTACAGCGAGTAGATTCCTATTATTATTTTTAAAGCACAAAGGTAATAGGTAATCGTACAGTAGCTACCTTCATTAGGCATGAGAGTGAAACTGATATTGCGTCTTAACCCCCTTCCGCCATATGTTGCACAGACGAAAAAAAACTGGTTATTCTTGCTCATGAGAAGGCATTTACTCTTGATATGGATGAATTTGTATGTGTTTCTTTGGGAAATAAACTGATCTCATGTAGCATGCAAGAATGTGTATAAAATCAACAAATTGTGAGCCACAGAATTTTTTTTTAAAAAGTTATATGTTGAAAATTAAAAAATAAAATAAAATAAAATCCACTATCTTATTAAGTAATGTATTGATTAGCTTGGTTTGAGCTTTATATGAAAGCATCTCAAATCTTGCCTAGGGCTTTGACAAAAAAAATTATCCAAAAATTCTCCAAAACTAAAAGGAAATTAGTTTTAAAAGGCTCAAAGGACCCCCACACCCCCACTACTTCCTTCCCTCTTTGTGCCCCACCAACATTTTGTCATGCTCCCCCAATCAAACCAGTCTAGAACCGGGTCTGGGCTGTCTTTTTTAAATGTATGCTTTCTAAAGTTTAAATCGCTTTGACTAATTTTAGTGTCATCTTAAAATGAATTACATTCTTTAACACATTCAGATTATTGCCTGTTCCTTGTTCAACAATCTCAAATTGTCTCTTCATTGTTATCATTTCTAAATCATTATAGGCTACAAATTGGTTTTGATTATTAAGCAAATTAATTGTTTGATTATTAGGCTACTCAAGCTAGAGAAACGGAAACAAGTAATCCTGTACACCCCTCTTTTTCCAATGCACTGGCCGTCACTACACATATTTAAGTGCTACTCATTATGACATGAAGAAAAATACTAGCACAAAAAAACTTGATATATTGATACATTGATGTTTGTTATTCAGTTAATTAATTGCTTGATAGATAATTACGAACTATAAGTGGAAACAGGTTGAGAGTAATATCCGTATAAAGGCAAGGTCACCGAAGGCCTATTTTACAGCTGACGTGACACCTATTCATAATGATGAATAATCATAATAACTTCCCTAATATATGATCAAGTTTGATTTATCAACCTACGAACACATTTACGTTCAGATCAGTGATTTATACAAGATTGATGAATCACACGTGAGATTTTCGTACTAAAATTGGTACACTCATATTTACACTCATTTTTACGACCATATTGATGAATGTGGTGAAATCAATACAATAGTGAACAAAATCGAGAAATGAATCTATATATCAGGACTATCACACATGATCATACAAATATAATTAATATAAATTATAAAGACATAGTGCACACACAGTTAAAAGCCTGCAACAAAACCACAACAAAATCTGCAAAAAGATGGTGTTACATTTAGAGGCTGACGTACCTTAGACCTCAGGCAACCGGAAGTGGCTGATGGTACAATATTCTTCCTTTAAACAAATTTTAATATACAGAACTCATTAACAGTGATTACATTCATTAGTCTGCCATGAACATTTGACCAAATTAGCATGTGACAAAACAATTAAACAATTAAATAGTTGAATACAGAATTTTGGGAGTGAGTACTGTTCTGTTTACAAGTGAGGAAACTCTGTAAGAGGCTCTGCACTGCCTCCCTTTTCACCTCCCAATCCATGCCCCCCCCCCCTCCAAATTTCCAGGAAGTGTCACTGGAGGACACACACATCTTTGTTGCCTATTCTAATCATTTGCACTTTTTTTTTTGTGGGGAGGGTGGGGGTGGGGGGGGGGGGGGGGTTGGCTGAGAATGTCCTTTGCAACAACAGTTTGTAATATACATTTAAATACATAAAATTAACAAATTGTGAGCCACAGAATTTAAAAAATAAGAATTAAAAAATATATAATAATCCACTATTTTATTAAGGAATGTATTGATTAGCCTGGTTTGAGCTTTATATGAACGCATCTCAGATCTTGCCTAGGGCTTTCTCCAATATAAGTAAAATAAATGTTGGCATGCCGATGAAGGCTGTGTAGCCGAAAATCATCTGTGACTGCTGCTGTTAAAAAAATGTTTAATTTCTATTGGAGAGTGCTTTTTATATGTGCCCTTTGCTCAAGCTTAGAGTACACTAGTGCAGTGCTGCCAGATCCCTTATAAGGTTCAGAGAGCGCATTTATTATGGTGTGCATTCCTTCTTCTTTGTACAGACACTCACACGTCTTTTTACCACTGCAACCAACGTTATACATATATTGCCTAATCATCATATAATTTAATAAATGGCCATGTTATTCATTACATTATCTATTTGTTCAACCGTTCCTCTTAATCAGCCTCTGCTTACATATTCTCATGGCAATTCAAATATTCAGCTGCGTGTTAATTGAAGTCACTCAGGTAGGTTAAATACCTTTCTGAAGGGTACAAAAAGAGTCATGTCACAGCATTATGAGTCTACTCTTGCTTGAATGAATCATGATTTGTAGCTTGAGGTCTATATTACCCAATTTATTTTCAAGAATAGCTTCTCTGCATCGCAGACAAGTGCTATGTGGTCAAAGCAAAAATACCTGCTCTTTGGTTAACACTGCATTAGTGGCACTATGAAATAGAGTGCGGATCGGGCCGCATATTTCTGTCCGAACCCGACCGAATCCGAGATAGTAGTAACCGAGCCCGACCCGAACCCGACAGGAATTCTGCTTTTTATGTCCAAACCCGACCCGAGCCCGACGCAGTTAATGTAAGGCACTGAAGCGCTGACATTGTGTTTCCCTGTCACGCAGTTGTTGTTACCATGGTTACAGCTTCCCTGTTTAGTGGACACTGGGCACCTAAATGACCGTCAAAAGGCATTGTTTTATTGGTAGATAACAGACACACACACAATATTCGGCATCATTTTTTTTTATTTCACACTATATTTTCACCAAAAACAACTTGAAGCACCATGTGAAGTAAGCTAACCCATCCTAATTAGTAGTTCAAAAGTAAAATGTTCGCTAGTTGTTCGGCCGCCGTGACCGAGCCCGACCCGAGCCCGAACATCATTTTAAAAGTTTAGTCCGAGCCCGGCCCGACCCGTCGGGTCCCGTCGGGTCCCGTCGGGTTCGGGTCGGGTATCCACCCTCTACATACTATGAAACCCCGGGGTTGTGCTTTGCCAATAAAACAATGATCAGTAACATCTTCTGATTAATAATATCCAGCTAAGTCAGTGATCCTGCTTTGTGATATAGGCCCTTGGAGATGCATAATAAAAGATTTATAATAGTCCCTAATGTCGTCAACTTATCTGATCTGAGACATCTGTTTTTCAAGACCCACTTATCACTGGGGGCATACGCCTGCTTGTTTACACAAAGAGCATGCTCCTCCAAACAGTGAGTCATGTGGGTGCAACTCAATATAAAAAGCAGACATGGCGAAATGGTTTAGTTGTTGCAAAACATTACAAATCGGCAAGGTGCGTAATCTCAGCGACTTTGACCGTGGTATGATTGTTGGCGCCAGACGTGGCGGTTGCAGCATCTCATGCTACAGTCTCTATAGCATACAGACAATGGTGCAATAAACAAAAAACATCCAGTGAGCGGCAGTTCTGTGGCCGAAATACACCTTGTGAATGTGAGAGGTTAGTGGAGAATGGGCACCTGGGTACTCAGGCTAATAGAAAGGCCACCGATGCTCAAATAACAGCTGTTTACAACAGTGGTGTGCAGAAGGGCTTCTCTGAACGCACAACACGTCAAATCTTGAAGCGGATGGGCTCCAGCAGCAGAAGACCATGCTGGGTTCCACTCCCGTCAGCTAAGAACAGGAAGATGTGGCTACAGTGGGTACGTGATCACCAAATCTGGACGATTAAAGATGGGAAAAAACATCGCCTGGTCTGACGGATCTCAATTTCAGCTGAGACTTGCAGATGCTAGGGTCAGAATTAGGTGTAAATAGCATGAATCAACGATGCAGGCTGCTGCTGGTGGTGCAATGATGTGGGGAATGTTTTCATGGCACACATTTAATACCACTTAATACCAGTTGAGCCCCATTTGAATACCACAGCATACCTAAGCATCGTTGCTGACCGTGTGCATCCCTTTAAGGCCACAATCTAACCTTTTTCAAATGGATAATTCCGGCAGGATAATGTGCCATCTCACTAAGAACGCATTCAATCTCAAGCTGGTTTCATGTACAAGACAGTGACTTCCAATAGCCCAGACCTCAATCCAATAGAGCACCTTTGGGTTGAGGCGGAACGGGAGGTTTGCGCCATGATTGTGTGGCCACAAAATCAGCGGAAACAGGGCGATGCTATCGAGTCTGCATGGACCAAAATCCCCAAGGAAAGTTTCCAGCACCTTGTTGAATTCATGCCATGAAGAATTCAGGCTGTTCTGGTGGCAAATGGGGGTCCTACCTGGTACTAGATAGGTCTACCTACTACCTAATAGAGTGGCCACAGCATGTGACACATGGATAGATTTTTTTAAAAAGTGGATGAAATGTAATAATACCCACAAATGAATACAAGTACCTCACATAATAAAGTGTGCACACTATTGGACCCATTCATTCCACCCCACAGATACAATCTTTTGGACTTTCAGATTAAAAGTATTTACCACTACTGCCCTCTGCTGACAAAAGCAGCTATTGCATTTGCAAAGGTTTGTTGGCCGCTTGGGTTGGACGTGTACTTCAAGATTCCTCTTCAAGTGGAATACGAATAAGAACTATTAATTAAGTTGCAAAATTACTTGTACAATATTGCTTATTTGACAGTGGTTTAGATTACACATTGAGAAACCCTCCCTTAGTAACGTTCACACACAGCAAAAATGTTGGTGTAAATTCAACACTGCTGGTGTACATTTAACACCATAGGGTGTTTATATGAGTCCACAGACTCATAATAACAGATGAGGGTGTTAAATGTGCAGCACGACTTTTGCTGTCCACATTATTCTGACTTATTAATAACAGTCAACCCAACATAAAATTTAAATTCTCTTCCAGTTATGTACTGAGCTGTATATTTGAAAACCCAGTGTTAAATTTTGATGATATAAAATAAATTAAAATATGATAAATTTTCTCACTTTATCTTATAGGCCTGTGTACACAGCAAAAATGCCCGTGTAAATCTAACACTGCTGGTGTACATTTAACACTCTAGAATGTTAAATGTACACCACCATTTTTGCTGTGTACGATGTACTTTACTTTTTATTTGAGGCATATTGAAAACATGAGTTCATGCATTCACGCAGTGGACAAATTCTCTGGACAAGTGGACATGGGTGCTATACCCTAAACACCTGCAGCCAGGCTGAACTCCATGACGCAGATGCCACCAGACGTGTTTACTGTGGCTATAAGGCAGGGGTGCACAAGTCCTGTCCTATAGGGTCGGTCCGCGGGCATGTTTTTGTTCCAGACATTTACCTTAGTTGTACTTTTCTGACAGCTCTAAAAACTATGCTGGTTGATGCCTGTACTTGAACGCAGTTAAATCTTTAGGATACACTTGCAGTCTGTGGATGTAGCTGGTGCGTACACAAATGTCAAGTCAAGATATGATTAAAGTCATTGAATAATTGAGAACACAAGTGGCTCTTGCTCAGAACTGGCTCCTGAAACGTATTGGCTGTTGCTGCACATCCCTGCTATAAGGATTTAGTGAAGGACTCCATGGCCGTGACCGAGTACGACCCCTGTCCACTGTCCACTGTCCCCTGTTCACTCAGACCCCTGTCTCTATGTGCCCTGTCCCCTCACTTTGCAAGCAGCGTGCAAAATAAATCCTGCAAAACTCTTTCCAAACTAGTGAGAAAGTAGTTCATAATATATTTTTTTATTTTTTTATTGAGAATATCAATCAGTTAACATATGACGATTGTTACAAAGTGTAGATGATGAATTAAATTAGAATTAAGAAAAATAATAAAGAATATTTTGTAATATGAACCTCATTGTAATATGAATCCTATACCATAGATATACATATACGCTCTATGTTTTTTACGCCTTTACTTCCGGGTTACTTACTGAAATTGACGGATGAGTGCACTGTTCTGCAGATGAGTCTGCTCCTGAATTCCCTCAACAAAACCTCGGAAATAAGGGGTTCATCCTGGTATTTGAAGTACCTATTTCAAATATGCGCCCTCAAAAGGGTGTCAGGGTCGTATTCGGACACGGCTCATGTTTGTTTGAACAGGCAAGGACCTCTCCTTGAGCGCAGCGGATTAATATCTACAACATGTGATTGGTTAAGGAAGTGGAGGTTTTTTATTATCAAGAAATGAGTCCCATCAGGAACAATTAATTATAATAGTGATTATGTGGATTTGCTCGGTTAAATTAAGCAGAAGGTTAAAACAAGAGGGTAAAACATTCCAATATTATAGTAAGAAAATAAGTGCTCTACTCACCTAAGACTTATAATGAATCTTACGGGTGCTGTGGCCCAGGGCACATATAATAAGAAAAAACGGCCAGCACTCTCCAATATAAATTAAACATTTGTTTAATAGCAGCAGTTTCGGCTACACAGCCTTCATCTGCATGCCAACATTTCTTTTACTTATATTGGAGAGTGCTGGCCGTTTTCTTTTCTTAAAACATTCCAAAGCCTTTATTATCTGCCATCGTGTTCTCTGGTATCTCCTCCCACAAAGATCAACACCTCTGACGCGATAAGATTGAACAGCCAGGCAAAAGGACCGCGCTCAGATACAGTATAGGGGGGAGCAGAGGTTCTGAGGACATGCAGCCCTACATGGACAATACCCACCTCTCACTCATTGTGGCACGGCCGGGGTTGGGGTGTAACCGAATCTTTGTGAATTATGTGAGATGGAGAATCCCAGCCAGTCTCACAGGCTGAGGCAGGGACAGGGGCGGGGTCCGGAGATGTAGGGGGTCGAATTCTGCTGTCCCGGCTTATCGGGGTGTCAATCTTGGTTCGTAGGCAGCCGTACCTGCTGTTTCCTGCCCCTGTCACTCCCACGTACGGGAGAAGGTCCTTCTTTATCGCGTTGGTTCTTTAATTCGGTGCCTTCATTTCACCCTCTCTGCTCGTCTCAGTTTCTGTGTGGAGATATCCATCTACAGTAGGTGTCTGTACTCTCTCTCTCTCTCTCTCTTTCTCTCTCTCTCTCTCTCTCTCTCTCTCTCTTTCTCTCTGTACTTTTCTGCTGAAAGACAACTCTGAATGAAACAGCTGTGAGTTTTGTCTTTAATAATGTCAAAATAGAAAATGGTCCAGAAGTTAATTTTACATTTTAAAGTGTGTGTGTGTGTGTGTGTGTGTGTGTGTGTGTGTGTGTGTGGAAGAGAGAGAGAGAGAGAGAGAGAGATCCATCTGTGTATCTGTGCCTACTCATCCTCCACTGAAAGACCTCTCTGAATGAACAAGCCATGACAGCTTTGTCTTTATTAATGTCAGAACTATCTAGAAGTGTGTTTTGTGAGAGTGCATGTGTGTGTGTGTGTGTGTGTGTTTGTGTGTGCGTGTGATATACACATACAGTACATACTATCTAGCGTTTAGATATTAAGGACATGCTTTTTCAGTGCATGTGAGAGCTTCACTACTGAATGTGAGAGTCATTGTACATGGGAGGCAATTATGAATTTTGTCCTATATGGCACCCCATACAAGTGTGTATCCTCCACCTGGGTGAGAAGTTACATTCATTCCCCTCAGAGCTCCTCAACACACATTAGCTTAAAGCAAAGTGAATGACCGGCACCAGTAACTGACTACAACTGCACCGAGATCCAGGCCAGCCTTCAGCCAGGATTACCACTTCAGTTCATCCCTCCCATACCAATGAAGGAATCACTTTGCATGAAGCAACTGAATGGTGGTGCCTTTGGTTTAGACTGATTCAAGAAGCAATTAGAGAGAGGGTAGGGAAAATACAGTTGAGGACGCAGAATAAATATTGTGGAAGGCAGTGAAAATGCATTTCTCACTCTGATCTTCGATTTTTTTTGGACTGCCAAGGTTTCTGCCACCGTGTTTCACATTTAAGAACCTGTGCGCCTGTAGTGACCTAAAACGTCCCATGTGAATACATAAACATGAGAAATTTAACTCAAAACTCTTATTCCGACCAACATTGCAATAAAACAGAGAGAACTTAAATGGAATGAGTAGATACATACTTTTGATTCTCTAAATGTAGAAATAAAGTTCGAAGGCTGCGAGGAATGCTTATATCACATAAGTTCTGGAAATGATGCCTTCCTGCTCTTTCATTGGCTCAGTGGAGGCTGTTTGCTGAGGGCCAACCAGGACTCTCCATGTGCGTTTGGGGAAGGCTGCTCTGGACTAATCTATGTCTTTTCCCTTCCAATCCATAAAGAAGACCAGGGAGGCCATTTTGTGGGGTATATTCCCTTTCTATTATGGCCTTTAAGTGCACTGAGGACAGCAGAGGTAATATAAAACCAGATTCTGTTTCTCATGTGGCCCTCCTCAATGGTTAAAGCAGCCTTTTTGTCCATTTACTGTGATGAGATGAATACCCAGCCCGGGGACTGCATTAAATTGGCCGTGCCTTTTGAAAGGTGGACAAAGGCAAGCCTAATGACATGCACTGAGCTTACTTAACCTTTCCCATTGGTTATAAAGTCCTTCGTGGGCGGGAATGACCTGCTGTAGCAGTCTAAACCCTGTGACCCTGTACACCTGTGACGCACCTGGAGGACGAGGGGGTTTGAAAGGGACACTTTCTTTTCAAGGGACGGTCATTTTCATCATTTCTGACTCTCTGACTCACTGAATTTGATTATGCTCCCCCTCTCAAGCATAGTTTTTATGCTGTCAAAAGTAATGGAAATTAAAATCTTGTGGGTGATGTGAATGTGACACCAAATGAAAACGAGTGTGAAAAAATTGGAAGAGAGAGAAAAAAGAACAAAAAAGCAGTATGCCGGTAATGTAAAGGCCTAAACGGTGCCATCTTCCCCGGAGAGCATTTTAATTTGAATGTCAATGTCTGACAAGCACAGAAACCTTTTGTGCAATGGCCCACAATGCCTCTCTCTATGAGTCACCACAGAGGGGCTAGATTTACCCAGCAGACTATAAAAGTGCTGTGCACAGATCTCAGTGCTGAGGTGGGCCAGCTGTAGACCAGGGTGCTGTCACAGGGTCACCTGAGATATGAATCTTTGCCAGTAGATGAGCCCAATCACAAGCTTCTCTTCATGTCAAGCAGCTGGTAAAGTATAACAAGCTTTTATTCTGAAAAAAATGACATACCTGACCCATCTGCAGGGGGGGTAGTATACTGTACTCCTTAATAATGAGGCAGGGGTTTCCCAAAATTTTTGAGTAGCCAGCCAGGTGAGAGAAGTAGCTAGTGGTGGTGGCAGCGGGGAAACAAATTGTTCCAGCGGCATACATTTTTACTAAAAGAATTAGTAAAAACCCTTACTTGAGAAATATATCGATTGCTCTATCTAAAAGTAGCCGGCCAAACGGAAGTATGTCGTCAGCCGTTTAGCCAGCGCTCGGGGAACTCCCTGATGAAGTACAAAATTAGACCATTTCAATTTTAAACTTTGTCTGTGTGGATAACCGTTGTTAAAACTACCCTTCTTGTCTAAAAGGCAGTGAGAACTTTCCCCATAAACAAGCTTTGTGATATATGAAACTGTATTGCACAGTAATAATGTAGTTATGGATGTTTACATAATATGAATATCTGTCTTGCTTTGTGATGCCTCTCACCAGTCTTATAATTTCATACTGTCCTTAACTATATTATCAGGGTGTAAGTATACATTGTGCTAATATCTCTCTGTCTCTTTTTATGCGCCACCTGTGCAGAGCAGACGTTAGAGCGCTGAACTCCGATTGAGGGTTGGGCGTTGGTTGCACTGCTGCTGAAGTCTTGAATAAGGTGTGTATTGCAGCTGTAAGTACAGCTCTTTGCATGATCTTCAGAGCATGAGCACTGTGAGAAATGCCAGGCATCCCAAAGTTTGCTGAATACAGAAAAGTAATTTTTACTTATGTTCCTTTGCAGGATAGAAAATGGCTGCCATCACTGTATTAATGGTACTCCTGCCTGTCGTATGGGCCTGTTCTCCACAGAAAGTAGGCAAGTACTATGACAGGGAAAACCCCGTCCACTCTTCTATCTTTGAATGCCTTGCATTTATATAGCACCTTTCTCACCAACTGGTGACTCAAAGCGCTTTACAATGATATGGGGGAAACTCGCCTCTACCACCCTCAATGTGTCGCACCCACCTGTAAAGGCTGTAAATACTTTTTAATTTTGTTTTTAGAAATCAGTTCAGGTGCTTGGGAAAGATGGTTGATTGTTGAATACCGCAGGCGTGTGAAGTTAAAGATCAGCAGTGATTAAAGGAGCAGAGCTTTTCATGTGATAATCCTCTTACGCTACACCCTCTCCTCGCCGCTAGCTTTGCTTTGCGGCTCGTATGAATGCTTTGATTGTATTTACTCACCTTTTTTGTATGTGTATGTATATGTTTCTATGAGCATTGCTGTGTTTTCTGTGAAGTGATCTTTGGGATGAGAAAGGTGTTATACAAGTACAAATTATTATTATTATTATTATTATTGTTGTTGTTGTTGTCTTTGTTTTTGTTGTTATTCTTGTTCGCACACTACAAAAAACCTCCAGACAAGTGTTTTCTTATCCAAAAAATAATTTTGCTCAGGAAGTTTCTTTGAAGTTGCCTAAACTTGAAGATCAAGTTATGCCATTTGCTAAGATTCAGCAGTCACATTTATGCAGCTTCTGCCTTTAATTGGACTCCAGAGACAGTGAAAGCGTCACGATCACATCAGACATACGGCTTTATTAAGCCTTGTTCAAATGAGCCCCAGGCTTGCTCTTTTTTTCTCTCTCCAGATTACGTTATGGTCACTTGTTTCCCAAACACCATCATTGCCAACGTGCCCGAGTGTCCGTACGGCTGGGAGATCGAGCAGCTGGCTCTAGGCGGGGTGTGCTACAGCGGCGTCAACATCCTGGGGTTTTACCGCTTCGCCATTTCTGACCTGACGCCCAAAAACCACTCCTACTGTGGGACGCTGTCAGAGGTGAGATGCTCCGGTTTCGGGACACAGTCAAAAGTTGGATAACTGACCCGCCAGAACTACTAATACAGCAGATCACGGTCAGAGGTGAGATAATAGGGGCGGCTGTGGTTCAGGAGGTAGAGCGGGTCATCCGCTGATTGCAGGGTTGGCGGTTCGATCCCCGGCTCCTCCTGTACACATGTCGAAGTGTCCTTGGGCAAGACACTGAACCCCAAATTGCTCCCAATGAGCAGGCTAGCGCCTTGCATGGTGGCTGCCACCATTGGTGTGTGAATGTGTGTGTGTGAACGGGTGAGTGAGAGGCCATTGTAAAGCGCTTTGGATAAAGGCGCTATATAAGTGCAGACCATTTATAATTTTTGCAGAGTGATATACAGTAGATGGCTGCTAGAAGAAGACCAGGGGCCTGTATTACGAAGCAGGATTACTGAGATAACTGGATATCTGCACTGAGTAAAACCTGGAACCCTCCCAAATGTGGAACATGGACTGAAGTAAGTTCCAGGTTTTACAGTTATCCAGCTAATTCAGTAATCCTGATTCGTAGTACACCCCCCAGATTGGTTTAACCGTAAAAACGAAAGGCAGATTTATTTTCACTAAATACCGGTTCCTCTTTTTGGTAGCCTATGTGGTGTCCTCAGTACTGAGAACACCACATAGGCGACCAAAAGGGTTGTATATATAGCGCAAGAAACTTTACTGGTGAAATCTTCCAACTCCCATTACCTGCTGTTGTGCTTCCCTTTCCAGTACATGGCGGGTAAGGACCCCAAATACGTGTTCTATAACTCAATAGTGTCCAACGACACCTCCCTGACAGTCAGGAACCAGCCCATCAACTACACCTTCAGCTGCACGTACAGAGCCGCTTACCTGGTGAACAATGCTGTGTTCAGCCAAAGGTAAGACCTGCAGGCAGAGCTGCCTCACAAGCACAAACACATCTTGGAGAGGGCATGCTATCTGACTGAACGACTGGCAGTGCTTTTACTGAAAACTTTGCTTTTTCCAGAGTGGCAACAGTTTATGTCAACAACGGAAGTGTAGGTTCATTTAAATCTCAGTTGTCTATGAACGTGTTCACCGTGAGTATTGCAACATCGCCCGTTTTTAATGACATCTTTTTCATTGCACTGTCATTCACGTGCATATACTCTGAAATCAATACATTCATCTCAGTTTTTGTGTGGCCTGCAGAGGTGGACATTTTGGTGGTCAGAAAGTGAATGCCCTGCCACGTTTTTCTTCCACCCATGAACTCTGCTTATTTGACTAATTAGTTCTACGTCCTGGCTGAGGAATAGAAAATCCAGTTTGATTGGAACAAAATACATTTACTTTCTGAAGCCGGACTTTCCACCTCTGTTGGTCTGAAATCAATGCATTCAAAAACTATCTTAATTTTTAGCCATAAACTGGTGAAATTTGAATATTTGTAATCTGTTGTAATATGAGTCCTGTGTAAATTTATATTTTAACATTTTGAAACTAGACAGTGTGAAAACATTGTAAGATCAAATGCTAAGCACTCTTCTGACCCCTAATGGAGATACCAAAGTACTGCAATATCTGCACTTCATTGCTTTATGTTCAATAGGAATTTGCTTATTAAAATAGTTTTGAGCACTTGGGGGTCTTCAGTGGGATCTCAATTATATTTTTATTTTTTAAGAATTCTAAGTACCTGTATACTAAGGACACTCCCTATGTGATCGACACATCAGAGATTGGCTCGGAGGTTTTTATTGGGATTGAAGCAAAGGGACTGAGCAACAGGTGGGTATTTACAGACTCCCGATCAAACTGTGGCCTGTATGACCTTGCCTTTCACATGCACGTGATTAAAATGTGAAGCAAGCGTGATATGCTCATGACATAAACATGCAGAAATGCACGCGGCATACAAGAGACGTGACAAAGGCATAAAGCACACACCTGTGACTCTGAGTATTCAGTCAGCTTGTCTGTCTCGGATGAAACAGAGACTGTGTTGCATTGACGCCGTAAGAATGGATGCAGATTATAAATGAAAGTATATAACCAGTTTTAACCATGTTCATCTGCCCTCCTACTCCTAGTAATAGCAGACTTCTGCATTTTCAGATTCAGAGTTGTGATTACCAATTGCTGGGCCACGCCTACGCCCTATTCCACTGACAGGAAGAGGTGGAGTCTCATTATCAAGAGGTAGACAGTTTGTCAGTGCAAGAGTGGTGGGGGGTATTGGACAGTCAGTCAAACCTTTAAAAAATGCTTTAAACCTTTTTAAATATGCTTATATAAGTTCAAAGATATATGTGCAGGAACACAGTGGATAATGGAGAATATACACACACAAATAAAGTTTACATATCTTCAATACTGCTGTTCATAAGAAGCGCATTGTTTTTGGTCCTTTTTTTTTGTTTGTTTTTTAGCTGTTCGGTAGATAGCACGGTCACCATCTTCGAGAACGCCAAAGACAGCAGGTCCATGTTCAAGTTCCATTCCTTCCGCTTTCAGCGCTTGGAGAAGGTGTCGACGGTCTGGCTTCACTGTGAGGTGCACGTGTGCGACAGTGAAAAGCTCTACTGCGTACCGGTAAGTGCAACAGAAAGTAAGCGCAAAAGAAGTATTGATACAGCTGTTATTGATAATTAGCTAACAGTGTAATGCCCGCTTTAGTTACTATTCTGGCTTGTGATATATACAGGTGCAGCTCAAAAAATTAGAATATCGTGATAAAGTTCAATATTTTTTGTCACTCATTATAGAAAGTGAAACTCACACTTATTACATAGATTCATTACACATAGAGTGAAATATTTCAAGACTTTATTCCTTGTAATTTTGATGATTATGGCTTACAGCTAATGAAAACCCAAATTCAGTGTCTCAGACAATTAGAATATTGTGAAAAAGTTAAATATTGGAAACTCATGGTGTCACACTCTAATCAGCTAATTAACTCAAAACACCTGCAAAGGTTTCCTGAGCCTTTAAATGGTCTCTCAGTCTGGTTCAGTAGGCTACACAATCATGGGGAAGACTGCTGACTTGACAGATGTCCAGAAGACAGTCATTGACACCATTGCTAAAGAAGCTGGTTGTTCACAGAGTGCTGTATCCAAGCATATTCATAGAAAGTTGAGTGGAAGGAAAAAGTGTGGTAGGAAAAGGTGCACAAGCAACAGGGATAACCACAGCCTTGAGAGGATTGTCAAGCAATATCCATTCAAGAATTTGGGGGAGCTTCACAAGGAGTGGCCTGAGGCTGGAGTCAGTGCATCGAGTCACCACGCACAGACGAATCCAGGACATGGGCTACAAATGTCGCATTCCTCGTGTCAAGCCACTCCTGAACCAGAGACAACGTCAGAAGCGTCTTACTTGGGCTAAGGAGAAAAAGAACTGGACTGTTGCTCAGTGGTCCAAAGTCCTCTTTTCAGATGAAAGTAAATTTTGCATTTCATTTGGAAATCAAGGTCCCAGAGTCTGGAGGAAGAGTGGAGAGGCACAGAATCCACGTTGCTTGAAGTTCAGTGTGAAGTTTCCACAGTCAGTGATGATTTGGGGTGCCATGTCATCTGCTGGTGTTGGTCCACTGTGTTTTCTGAAGTCCACAGTCAACCATCTACCAGGAAATTTTAGAGCACTTCATGCTTCCTTCTGCTGACAAGCTTTATGGAGATGCTGATTTCATTTTCCAGCAGGACTTGGCACCTGCCCACACTGCCAAAAGTACCAAAAGCTGGTTCAATGACCATGGTATTACTGTGCTTGATTGGCCAGCAAACTCGCCTGACCTTGGGTATTGTCAAGAGGAAGATGAGAGACACCAGACCCAACAATGCAGACGACCTGAAGGCTGCTATAAAAGCAACCTGGGCTTCCATTACACCTCAGCAGTGCCACAGGCTGATCGCCTCCATGCCACGCCGCATTGATGCAGTAATTCATGCAAAAGGAGCCCCAACCAAGTATTGAGTGCATAGAAATGAACATACTTTTCAGAAGGCTGACATTTCTGTTTAAAATATATTTTTTTATTGATCTTATGTAATATTCTAATTTTCTAATATTCTAAACTTTGCAGGTGTTTTGAGTTAATTAGCTGATTAGAGTGTGACACCAGGAGTTTCCAATATTTAACTTTTTCACAATATTCTAATTTTCTGAGACACTGAATTTGGGTTTTCATTAGCTGTAAGCCATAATCATCAAAATTACAAGAAATAAAGGCTTGACATATTTCACTCTGTGTAATGAATCTATATAATATATGAGTTTCACTTTCTGACATGAGTGACAAAAAATATTGAACTTTTTCACAATATTCAAATTCTTTGAGCTGCACCTGTAGGTGTCTGACTCAGTCAGCCCTTATTAGATAGAAGTTAACAAGCAATGTTGAATAGGACAGAAAACATGATTTTATATAACCTGTAAAATATAATAATAATAATATGGATAAAAAAATGTTAACCCTTCACAGCGATCATGAAGTAAGGGCAGCACTGATGTGCATGTGTGCATTAGATCATATGTGTGTGTATGCGCCTATAGAGTTGTGTTCCTGAGTGTTTATATGTGCATGTACAAATAACTGTCAAAATAAAGGAACCATATCCCTCTCTGTAAAGTTCTCGACGGACTATTCCCGATAAAACCGCCTGCTCGCGTAGATTGATATTTGTGGTCATGTGATTCACAGTTGCTCATCTGTTGCTTGCCTGTTCAACAGTCATAGGCTGTGTCTCAAACCGCATACTTCCATGCTCCGAGCACACACAACGAGCATGCATCCATGTGAACCCAAACCAAAGTACGGTAGTGCGGAGCACGTGAGTATGCGGCTTCAGACACGGCAATAGGCTGTGTCCGAATCAGCGCACTTGCTATTGAGTATGCCACTTGAGTATACTTTTTTTAAAAGCTGTTAAGTATGCAATAATTCAGAAAATTGAGTGTTCTTAATATCCCAGAAAGATGTACTTATTTCAGGTTTTTGCTGATAATAGTATGGGAGGATATTTTTTGCATACGGCATGTCACTAAACAGTATGCAGTAAACAGTATTCTAGTAAAACACAATAAACAGGATGCACTGAAGCTCCTGCCAAATGTGGCTCAACAACCAGCCCTCTTTAAAGGTCACTGAGATCTCTTCTTCTCGACATGATAGCCAGAATAATGACAAACTGGGCCTAGCCAGCATTTTCATACACAACCGTGAGCGTGCCGGTATGTTAACTTACTAATGAACTCATGAAACATACCTGTGGAAGCATGTCCTTTCAATATACTTTGTATCCCACATTTACTCAAGTGTTTCCTTTATTTTAATTGCTCGTACATACATATACATATGTTTGTGCAAGTGTGTACAATTATATATATATATCATAAATAAATATAATAAATATTAAATAAATCAAATGTATATATATTTTTAAAGCCTCCCTGCCATGCAAGACATTCAACATTAGAATCAGATACAAGTGGCGGCGTCCTCACCATGGAGTTTCAAATTAAAGGTACAATTTTGAACTTTGAATTTTGAACAGTTAGAAACTGATTGGGTGTAGGGGTTGCTGGTGAGTGGTGGCTAATCCTGTCAAGTTGCTATTCTAGTGCATGGATGAGACCAGAGTTTTAGTTACTGGGCAGACTAGAGGAACCCCCCCGAAAGGGACTTGAGCCCCCTCTCCCAAGCACCCCCACCCCCAGTCCCTGATCTCACAGACCCCCAGAAAGCCAGAGTGTAATTCAAACCCTGTATGTGACTCAAGGTGCAGAATCGAATCCTGAACATACCGGTGCAGAAGCATCGTTTTAGTGAGGTTTCAGTCAGCCAGGGTCTGCATGTCACTGCTTCCGACTTGTCCAACTCCTGCTGGACGATGGGGCACCAACAGTCTGCTTGCTAAAAGCTGCATGAAGTGTCTTCCTCTGACTCATGTATGTGCAAGCTTGTCTGCAGTGTGAAAAGAAGCAGCCGACGACATCACATGCTCCAGAGGAGAGGGTGTGCTGTTGAGATTGCATCACGAGAGCGGCAGCATATGATTGGGCATTCCAAATTGGGTAGAAAATGGGGGGGGGGGGAACTGAACAGGTGTGACAACCCCAAAACACAAGTATAAAAAATGACATTAACTGTGTTTTTTAAACCCTTTATAGCCGAGGGCTCATCCAGTTGCAGACACCATGCAGGTAACAGTACCCAGAGCTCTTTACAAAATATTGCATGGAACTGAAAGATATAATCATGAGAGTATATCTGAGCACAATATTTAGTTCTGTAATTAAACTACATGCACTTTCTATATAATATCAAGTGTTACTGAGAGCATCACTGTTATGTCTTCCCCACTGCTCCAGGCACCTGGCTATGTTTGCTGTGTTTGTTCCTGGTGAATGCCTTATTGGGGTGTCTTCGCTTACCAAAAGTATAAGGAAGACCTGCTCATTACACTTGCTCATCACACCTGTATGTGTGGAAAACTTCTCATCAGACTTGAACAATGAACCTGCTTCTCTCATTATTTTTATTTCATACATAAAAGGTGTGCAAGTGCATCACGTGCTCATGTAAACTGTGGTACTTATCAAACATATACACACACACAGAAAAGTATGCTCACACAAACGTATACATATTCACACCAAACCTAGGTCAAATATGTTTTTAAATAGATGTGCTTAAAATATTTAAATTACTTTCAAATACTGCATTTGAAAATACATCATTTCCAATGCAAATGTATTTGCATATTTTTATGTATTTGGAAATAGATTTGGGAAATAAATTAAATGTATTTAAAAGTACTGAAATCGAATGCCTTCGATGTCAAAATATTTGAAATGTGTAATGTATAGTTACAAAATCTTTGATTAGTTTGATTGACTGATGAATTTTGAAATACTAATTTCTGCCTTTATGTAAAATAACAACTTACAATTATTCCTGTTATTTTTTCCAGTAAAGGATGAGACTGCAATAAAAGCACTACTGAACCATAAAAACTATTTGCAATGTTTATTAGCAAATAAGCAGACAATTTATAGCTTTAAAAATTAGTCAGAATTACTTAAGCCCTACATTGCTCATATTAACCTAAATTAACCTCTTGGGCACAATAATTGATCAGAGTATTTCTAATTCATTTGAAACTATGTCCAACAAATATTTGATACATTCTTGGATTTACACATTTTTAATTAAAGTATAATGCATTTGTTTGGGCCAATGTATTTGGAAACACTTAAATTATTAAAAAATACCATTTAAAAATATAAATAAGTACAAGTGCATGCACACTTACACACATATACACACACTGAGTATAATAATTTCCCCTGACATTTCTCAGGGAGTTCTCTTGCACACTTTGACCCCTCTAATTATGCCCATAAATTGGAATAAACATTAAAATGACAGACCTGAAGCTTCAGCTCATAGATTATATTGTGTATTTCATAATAGCTAAGAGTCACATTTGGAATATTGCAGAGAAAATAATTATGTTATATATTATCTACAAATATAACTAACATTCACATTTGGAATATTGATCACATTTTGAAAACGAGGGCTTTTCCTTCATTTTGATTGTGTATTTTATAGAAGAAATGAATGGAAAAATAAATATTTGAGGAAACTCCTCATTTCATATTCTCAGCTATGGTTTGATCTGCTCTTGAAAAAAAGGATTTCACTATTTTATTCATAAATCAAACAAAACCTACAAAATAAATAGATTTATTGTTCAGACAAAAGGAAAAGAGAAAGCCATTCATGCAGTTTGTAACCATTCCGATCATATGGGGCTTCCATGAGTACAAAATGTCACATCCACTATACACTTTAGCAAACTTAAAACTACTTTGAAACTGTATAACAGAAAATATAGAGAGGATTGCGTGGACACACATCTATGCACACACTCACATGCTTTGTGTGTAGACCACCCCAGAGAAATCCTTTTTATAAATTCCACAAATATCTACTGCCCATGTTATAAAACAACCACAACTTGTCCCTGAACATTTGTAAATTGTTCTGGTGCGTTGGATTTGGGATGTCCAAAATGGTTTGTTTCAGGGGGGGGGGGGTAAAATGGCTTGTTTCAGGGGGGGGGGGGTAAAATGGCTTGTTTCAGCGAGCATCAGGAATTGATGGTTGAGAAGGTGAGAACTGAGGTTGGACACAGCGGCTCACTATAGTACCACTGGAGGTCGTCTCATCTCGTTGACCGCAACCGTGGGCATCTTCAGTCCTTTTGCATCGGTTGCTTTGGCTGAGGTGACGGCGAGCTTTTTCTTCTCATTAACAAGAGAAAAGCACATATTATCACATATCATATACTGCATGCTGCAAAACACTTATTTTATATATGGATGATAGGAAAGGTATTATAGCATTCATACCTCTACTCTGGGCGGTAGATGAACAGGTGAGCTGGGTTCCAGAACAGACGGATCAAATCCTGCTTTCTTCGTGAGCCAGAAGGTCTTTTGGGTCCCTTTTCCCTTATAACATACACACAAATACACAGATACACACACACACACACACACACACACACACACACGTACACAGGCAGGCATACACACACACACACACACACACACACACACACACACAAATATGTCATTGATAAAGGAGAGTGGGTCCAATTTGCCATATTTGCTTATCCTGGTTTAAAAAAAAAATATATATATATATATATATGCTTTAATGCATATAATAGGTGATTGTGCTATAGACATAATACTTCCATTGAATTATATTTTAAATCTATTCATACTTTTATAACAGCTTCAGTGTAAAAAGGTACAGTCTTGTGGCTGCTTCTGGTAATTGTATTAAATAATAATTAATTAAATTATGAACATAAGATTTTACCTTTATTTCAATCACTCCTCTTTCTTCCATATCAAAAGAGCCAATCTGTGTCAGAATATCAGCTGTGCTCTGGGATATATGGATCTTCAAAGCTGGACAGAGACACAGTGTATTAGAGAGAGCCTTGATAATGTTAACAGTGTAGTATTAGGAAGGGATCCATAGTCAACAGTTGCTATGTGCCAAGGGTGTGGCAGCCACCCTGACAGGCATTTTTTTTTTACCTCTGCTAACCAGTCTCATTCCTCTCACACACCTGCAGCTAATCAATCTTTGTTAGGGGCATGATAAAAGGCCCAGCAGAAAGGCAAAAGGGTGAGTACCTGAGAGCAAACTGAACTAGCAACTGTCTGAAGGAAAACTCAATGATCTTGTAATCTGTCCTGTGCGAAAACCTTTATACTGAAACAGACCTGGAGTAAGGCTTTGCTTTTTTCTGTTTTATGTTATTTTTATGTTAAATCTCTTAACGGTCAGGTGTGTACAGAGGCATCATCGTGAGACAGGCTTTCCTTCGGTTTTTATGAATTGGAGTTCATTAGTTGTGTCGCTCAACAATAAAAGAGGCAGTAATTCCACAGGCTCAAACTGCACCTGCGTGCTTATACCTCGTCTTACTGCTCATCTTCCCGTAAGTCAGAATGGATCTCAGCAACTATCTATCGAGCTTCAGCTACAAGTGGAATTTTCCTGATTGTGTAAATATCAAGAGTAAATCATCTATTTTTGTGTTTTTCAATTTGTAAGGATCTGCCCCAGGGACAAAATGGTGCAACTGACCGTAACCCTGTTGAGCCACTCTTTAATCTTAACCAGTTATACTTGTTTTTTGTACTAATTTGTTTGCTGTAATTATGGTAAATATGTATTTTTCCTACATCCTGTTCTTCCAACAATCCATATATGGGACAAAGTGTGGTGCAGTGTGTTCCGGGACACTAACGCAAGCTGTTGCTCTCCATCCTGGACGCGGTGTTCACGGTGTCACCGAAAAGGCAGTACCTGGGCATGGTGGTGCCCACCACTCCAGCGACCACCGGGCCTGCCAGGGAGAAGAGTGAACATAAAAAAGAGTAGCATACTATACAGGACAGTCCTTTACAACCAGCCCTTTACAACTATGTACATTGCATTACATTCAGAAGATGATCTTATCCAGAGCAAACTACACAGATTATTGCTTTCATACCATCAATTTTGATATTTACTGAAGTTTCAGGTTAAGTAGCTTGCGTAAGGGCAAGCCCGTAATGTGTTTACAAGCCCAGATCGCTAACCATGATGCTACACTGCTGCCCCATAGACAAATGCATACACTTTCATGATGCAAAAAAGTATACTACCACTTGCCTAAATGGGCTAGTTGAAAGGAGCTAGCTATATCTGTTATTGTTTTTTTTAAAGCTATTTTGTTCAAAGAAAATAAACCATCATTGCTGACTGTACTGTATACATCCGGTCTCTGTTTCACGCAACCACCACCCACAAGTTCTGTTGCAATAGTTGGCAGGTTCTGTGACCTGATTGGTAAAATGTTGGAGATGGATATAGAGGTCAACTATCACAGGTTCATGACCATTAGTTGTACTGTAACCAACTGTCTATCGATCAATTAAAATCAAGCTATATTTCCCCAACTGTAACGTGTGAATCGATTTCAAAAAGATGGTTTTGTGGATAATCTCTGGTAGGTTCAAACTGGCTCAATGTGTACTACAAAATTAGCACACACAACATGTAACAAAGTTAGCAGCCTATGTCAGTCAGAGATAAGTTGCCCATCAATTATTCACCTGTTTTCTAAAGAGCAAGCCACACTAATGGTCACCTTGGTCGGTTTTCGTTTTGTCATGGTTGGAGGCCCTTTGGGTTTCCAGTGAACAAATCTAATGCTGACCCGCCCAAAAGTACATAAGGTCACCTCAAGCCAACAGAGTCATATTTGCAGTGATATCCCTTAATTGGTTCCATATTAAACCCCGCAGCCAAGATGTGGAACAGCGGGCAGGACGTACCTGAGTTTATCCCAATGCGAAGCGCCAGCTTCTCGTTAGGCAAGTGCTGGATTTTGAACACGGAGATGGCATAGAGGAAATGCAGTGCCATGGTAGAGATCTCCTCTGCATGCTTAATGCCATTGCTGATAGGCAGCCCGCTGGCAACCATGTAGGCATCACCGATGGTCTCCACCTTGTTTTGGGGTTCAGAACAACATCTAACAGTGTCCAGATTTACTCTGTTAAACAGGCAACAAATGCAATAATGAGTTGCAGACCAAACTTTCTTTAGAATGGTTCTTTCCAGAATGAAACAAAACTGCACGAGAAGTCCTCCCAGGTGTCTGACTGAAATAGCATTGTTTGTATAAAATGTAGATCAACAAAAATTACGACAAAGGAAAAAACTAAAAAAAGAAAGTAATTTTGAATCGCTCTGCAGAGCCACAGTCATAGTCTGTTTCAGTCGGCACTGCCCTATTCTTCCTTACCCTCACATCAGTGACACAGTCTGTATTTGATGCAAAGGTAAGAATTTATCTGTTTTTGTGACAACATGTAAATAAAAAAATTGCTGTGTCAGACTGTGTCTGAAGGAGCAAGAACATTTTTGATTCTTAAGTGTAAAAACCGGTTTGTACATAACCGGGAGGACGTCTCCGTGCTAGCTGACGAGACGAAGGGCAGAAGGTTCCGAACGCACCTTGTAGACGTCGTACATCTTGATGATCTCGTCGAACAGGCTATAGAGGTCGTTGAGGAGAGTGACCACCTCCAGTGCCGAGCTGATGCTGCACATGGTGGTAAAGCCCACAATGTCCGAGAAGAAGACAGTCACCAGCTCGTAACCCTTGGGCTCCACAGACTTCCCAGACATCAGAAGATCCGCGATGTAGCTTTAGATAAATTATCAAAGCAACACTGTAATGTGCCTTTAATCCCAACAGGGAATGCTGTAAGGTGCTTTTAGCTCAATAGAGATTGTTGTAATGCACTTCTATCCCAAAAAGAGGACTGCAATGCCCCATTTTTGTTGAAAATGAGAACTTTAATATGCTTATATAGAAGCATAATATATCTTTCTTGAGTAGAAATGACTGCAATTGCCTTTTCTCTGACTGTGGATCACTGTAATGACCCCGCAATTATTTCTTCAAGATTGAGTTTGAATTGCTTTACAGCTGAATTTCCTGACTGCACTCAAATGTACTTGCAAACCTAAAATAACAAATACTTTTCTTGTTTTTTATTACATCAGGACGCTTCTTTTTTTTCAAAACAACTGAATCACTATTTTTTATTCATGTATATTTATATGAGGCATTACTGCTGACTGTCTATAGATCTTTATATCCCAAATATAACACCATTCAGAAAGGCAGGCAGATCCAAACCAACAGTTTATTTACCTTGGCAACATACTGGAGAGAAGTCTGTCTGCTCTGGTTTTTTCTATTGTCAGCTGATTGGTTCTTTCCTCCACCACTTCCTCCAAGTGATTTGCATATTTCTCCAGCTTGTTCACCATGTTGTCAAGTATATTAACATGACTGAAATGTTGAATGTACAATGCATATTATTCATATTATTCAAGTATTATTACTACAGTAAACCAAAAGTAGACCTCCCTCTCTTCCCTAAAGTCTTGTAATCTCACTTTTTCACCCCAAAAGCCCTTTAATTTTCTTTCTCTCTTTCTTTCTCTCTCAATCTCTTTCTCTGTCCACTACTCCCCCCACAGACAAACCTGTCTGGGCAGGTTTCACGTAGGCGGCGCTTGATGGTGGTGAAGTTGGGTCTGTAATCGGGGTTCTCGGACCAGCAGTCCTTCAGCAGACTGACGAGGCCCTCGTTACACAACTGAGTGGAAATGGAGGGGCGGAGCGGCTCCGCCAGGGCGGGGTTCTTGAGCTGCTTGATGATCTCTGAGCAAGCACACACAGCACAGCCGGACCACTCAGCACCATTCAGCTGGGCTCACAACCAAAATGGCAGCAGGTTCCATTCCCAGGTATGCTATGACTGGTTTTCACCAGTGCCAGGGCCGTAATCCAAATTTATTATAAACATTGAGCCATTATACAAAATTAATATAACCTGCGAAGGTCCGTGAATGAGAGTAAAATAAATACTGCTTGCTACTACTACAACCACTGTTTGGATTTGGATTTGGATTTGTAAGAAGAAGAATATAATCATAATCTTAATCATAATAATCATTGTCATCATTATCATCATCATAACAATTCTACAGTTAATGATCCCCATTATTATAGTTATTTACCAATGGGTTCCAGGTCAACATCATGGTATGGACCAACTTCAGAGTTGTAAACGAGCTCGCGCATTATAATGCCAAAGCTGAAGACGTCGGCCTTGGGAGTGCCGTTGAACGAGAGAAAGGTTTCCCTTAGTAACTCCGGAGCAGTCCAGAACATTTCTGAAACCAAGGCGACAGTGAATAACCATATCATAAAAATCTTATCGCTAAATTAAACTTTAATGAAACACTGACCATGTGCTGTGTTTTATCAGTCACAGTCACATTTTGTAAATGATTGGTTTATAATATGTTTATGTTACTACTCTCAGGAGATGGGGCTTGCAGGACCTGCAAGCGCACCTGTATACAGCTTGAAATTGGGGCAGGGTTAGTTGGCAGAGGGTTCTGTCCACTTTAGTTAGTGACTTGTAGCAGCAATATTGCTTTTGGATTTTCATTCATGACTCATGTGTGGCTTTTGTTTATTTTTTCTTTTGGTGAGACTGAGCGTGAGTGTCCGGCGGTAGCCTTTTCGGTGAGGTTCTAGCGGAACTAGAGGCCAGGAGTGGTGCGGGAGAACCAGACATGGGTCAGCGGCGATGACTTCGTATTCTCCTGAGAACTGTGAGCCCAGCAGTCACGAGGCGGCCAGACGGAGAACCCGGAGCGGACCTGTACCCGGTCGGCCGTGAAGGGGCTGTGAGTCGGTGGAGCGAGCCAGTTATTCGGTTTTTCTGGAGGCCAGAGTGGGGAATCACTGTGCGTGTGGTGTGCAGTGAATGCGATGCTTCTAAATTCGGCTTGCCCGATCGTTTCTTACTTTGAGTTACGTGTGTGGGGAAGCTCACCTGTTATAATTACTGGGGAGGGGATATAGCGCAGGTAGCCAGCCAGCGCCCGGAAAGGGGGGAGGGGGGAAAAAGCGCCAGTGTGAGTGCATGCACTCAATTAATATAATAAAGATTGTACATTTCTTTTTGTTTACCGGTCCCTTTGTGATTGCTGTTGGTGGTTACCTGCAAGAAATCTGCAGTTCTCGTGGGCCATTCTCCTCAGGCTCTGACTCTACCCCCTTACATGCTGGCGAATATAGATGTGAGTGAGCACATGAATGCCTTTTAAGGAAGGTTATGTCACCCTCTAGACCCTGACTAAGAATGTGATTAGTTGTCTGGGAACCTTAGTCTTTATCTCAGAGACCTAACCAAACCCCTGCAGTTGAGAACATATTGTAAGTAATCCAATAAAACGTACTACAGTCATTAATTATATTGAATTCAATTCAATTCAATACATAATTTTTACTCGCAGCATGGAAAGATCCATGAAGCTAAATTGACCAAGTGGAAAAAAACACAAATGCTGTCATGTCATGCAAGAGAGGAACTGACCTTCATATTTTGGAGTTTCGAGATTAAATACTTTGTGTTTGGTTCCGTAACGGAATTCCCACAGGCCAAAACCAGAGATCTTGACCTGCATGCGGCTATCCACCAAGCATGTGGTTGGCTTCAGATTGCCATGGGACATCAGGCTACTCTTGTGAAGAAACTCCATGCCCTGGAAAACATTCATTGGTTCAGCTGGTTACAAGTTCATAGAAAGGCCCCTGTGCAGTGAATTTACTTTGTCAAATAGTTATTGTTTAAATTATCTTGAAAGTTATTTCCATTTAGTGATGTCCTCAAAATATACATAGACAAGCAAAAACGTATTTGTGAAATGTAGAACATAGAACATATAGTGAAACACCACCCTTCCCAGAAACCTTACATACTCAAATCTGGCCCCAAAAGACCATATAACTGCTGGTATTCATTCCTCCACTCTTATCAGGGACAGATTTAAAACTAGGACATCAGTCATATTAATCAATAAAGTATCTCTTAGGTAGAAAGAGGGCCAGATTTAAGACTCCCAGGGCCCTATCTTACACCTGGCGTTAAGCGGCGCTAACTCAAGCGCAAGTGTCTTTGCTATCTTACACCCAGCGCAGGGTTCATTATAACGCCTAGCACTCACGTCGTTTAAATACCATGTATTCTTGCGCCCATTACAAGTGAACTGGGTGTGTTGGTTTTAAGATGAGAAGTGGCCAGTATTATTTGGCGTATTGCTATCTTGAGCCAGCAAAAAGCGCTTGCGCTAAAACCATCTTCTGTTTCGGGACAATGGCTATCCATTAAAGACTTTGCTGATAGCACCTATATCAAGCCTCATGTGCGAATTGTCATTTACACCTAATGCATGAATTGTCATTCAATGGAAAACTTGCGCACTGCAATAGACGGACATTTGAGTTCTGAAAATGCACTTCAGATGTCATTACAATACAGCTCTCTAGGCCTACAGCCTGTAAGTAAATATAATGGTTTTGACTGAAAAAAGTTCAAAACCATGTCCAGTGAATATTGCATTTATTGTTTTTCAAATAGCTATAGTTTTTCAAAAATAAGGCTACAGTCCCCGGGATTAGCTGTGAATAAGTTTTTTTCCGATAGCCAACGGTTAAAAAACTGAGATAAATGAGTTAACTGAATTTGAACCTTATTTTTCGTCCTTCATATTTTTTTAATTACAGTGACAAGGTTTCCATACTCTCAGTTTATTAAAACCCCGCTGATTTCGCTTGTTATTCCATAACTGAACAAAACAATTTTAAAGAAAACTATACATCTAATTAGAAACAAAAACACATTTGCAGCATGTTACACAATTAATTCACAGTTAATTTTAATGCCATTCTCTGCATGTGCGCTTTAACTTCATGCAGGAGCAGGTCTGTTTCCCCTGCTGTAAATCGCTCTTCCTGGGAAAGTGAATTGTTTTAAAGCATTACACTGCCAGGTTGGTCACATTTCCATAAGCAGGGCATTATAAAACAAGGGAAAATATGCGTGAACCTATGGGTTACTAACCTGACAGCTTTATTGTATTTAGTGTCATCATTAAGGCAAAATAACGGTATGTATGTTATTAATCAATATTAGAATGCAGGTAATGAACTTCGGATGAAGCTTGAATGCAGGTGCTTTTAACTTAATTTAACCGCATATATTTTGTAAAATAAAAGCGCTGTCAGGAATTACCGGGAACTCATAATGATTAATCTGAATAATATTGATCATACAATTGATCCATATAGCCTATTCCTTGATCGCACTAAACACGAGCATGTCTGTTTCGACATCATATTCCGCCAAGGTGGAAAAGCAGGCTTTAGAATGGAATATTAAATTTTGATTGGTTTATTGCATGTCACGCCCAAGACACACCTATAATTAATGAAGAGACTCGGTTCAGCCCATTTGCACATTGCGCCGATGTGTGGGATGTGAGCCCCAGACTGCACTCCCCTCAATCTGCAGAGGACGTTGCAGCAGCGCTTGAAGTGAAAAGAAAAAAGTGCCGATACTCATATGAGCAAATCGAATAAGTCCCGGTATGGTATTTTTGAACCAAGGTAACATATAGAAAAGACTGTTGCAGAAAAGCAGGTTCTGTTTGTGTAATGGATTTTAGTGGATCAGAACAAGTCACTCATGCAGTGAGGACTAATAAAGGGAGTAACACAATAATAAATGCAAAGAAAGAAAAGACAGGAAACAAATTCTGAAAATCAACCCACAAAAATAGGGCGAACTCGAATAACGAGTGAAACACAAACTAAATCTCCCAAGCTCAATACTGGAGCCAAAACGGGAAACTTAGCAAAGAAAAGAACACCTTCGGCACATAAGTTCGGATGGCCGAAAGGATGTAAAACCAATACGAAACAAACAAAGAAAAACTGTTCAGAGAGAATAAATAGCACAGAACACTAACAGGAGGAATAATACCTATACCTGAAAATAAGCTAATAGCAAGTCTCTCGTGAACATAAACAGCGTTTAATATCACAAGGTCGCTAGTACCTGGCAATACCTGGCTCAATGCAATGTCGAATGACAAAGAAGCACCGGAGAAGCGGAAGTGAGGAACTTAAACACCCCGCAGGTAGAAGCACAGGTGAAAAGAATAACGAGTGAGGGAAAGCAAACCCCGGAACGGAACGTGGAAAAAATCTTATAGATTCTCAATCGGGAAACAAGGACGAGAACCGCAACAGAAAAGAAAACAAAAACCCATGAACCATGACAGGTTGTATGTCAATGGGTGTGCTCACTTCAATTAATCATTATGGACTACAATAGACTGTTCTGGGAATGAGAAAAAGAGAATCTCACAGGCACACAAACATTGCATACGTAGAAAGTTTCTGTGCTCATATGAGCAGAACGTAGAAATCCTGGTATGGTATACCAATCCGTTCCGGCCCGCTTCAAGCACTGTGTCAATATTTAGGGGACCGAGCAGCACAGCAGCTGGTACCGTATTGTTTTTGTTCCGATTTATTTTTTATTTTTTCTCCTCTTTCACCTAAAATTCCTGTGAGCTGGTTTGGCCTAGAATCACCAATCTTGGTATGGTTGTTGGGATGGCCAAACTCTTGGATCCTTTAAATTATGCCACATATTTAACACCTGCTGGTGCTGTAGTACACGTGACAAACTTTTGACATTGACATGCCCAATGCTGATGTCCTGTTTGACCTAGAGTCACACATTTTGGTGTACCGGTCCCTCTGCTCATGAGGAACAAAATTGCCTCAAGGGCCCATGAAGTCCACCATATTGAATTTTCCGCTAATTTGCATTAGCATTTTTTCTAAAACACTTAAAATGCTACTCCTCCTGCAAACGTTGACCAATTTGCACAAAACTTGGAATGCACACTCTATAGACCATGACCAAACAGAATTACACTATCAAGAAATGATGCAATACTCACATTGACAATGTCAAAAGCGAAGGACAGTTTGAACATCCAGTCCAGATCGAGGTCAGAGTTCCGCAGCACATCCTGAAGGAGTGCAACATATAGACAAGTAATCCAATAATACCATCGCTGGATAATGTCCTGTCACTCAGTTATGCTGCTGTGTTATAACGGTGTGATACCAGTCACTCATTCTGACCAAAGACCTGGCTATCGTGCAATAACGTCCTTTCACTCAAACCAAAGGGCTGCTTATTACACGATTACATGATGTTTGGAAACCAAACACCTTTTAAGTATGAGGGTCACAGTTAACCACTAACTGTATTATTAGTCCGGTGATTGTGCTGATAATAATAGTGTTTAAAGGGACATAAAATAAATCATAGAGAAATCATAAAACATGAAACTTACAATAACACTGAACAAAAATGAATACCAAACACTATTTTTGACTCCCTCTGGACGCGATTCCAGGATTAATCAATTACAAATTATATGCACAAGAAAACAGCACTTCAATGACTCTGGGGGAGGTGATATATACATATGTGATTGCTTTTTCCCACAGATAATTGTTTTTTTAATATTGCACAGTACTATACAAATATGCTATTGCCACATGCCTGTGCTTCTAATAACCACACCGAAAGTAGCACGTAACAGTGAGGCAATTTTCTTATCAACATGAAAGACTAGGGAGCTGTAATGTGATTGTTTATGTGCAATCAAAAATAAGTTTCTAGTGACTCCATACTAAGGTATGACTTTAATGAAGGTGAGTAACCTACATAATGACCCTTATGGTAATATTCTGTTACTCAAACCAAAGTGCTGCCTATGACATGATAACATCCAGGGCAGCTATGACATGATAATGTCCAGCCAATCAGCTGGCTGTTATACAATAATGTCTGATATAACTATGACCAACTGACAGTCATCAGTCTCTTAACGAATGGAACTCTAATGGAACTCTTATGGAACAACTAGAATTATTTTCCTCAATAAACCATAACATGAGGAATTTCCCATCCATCCATTATCTAACTATCAGCATTGGGAAAGAGGCAGGAATACACACAGGACAGGTCACAGTTCCTATGGGCAATTTAGAGTCTCCAATTAGTCTAACATGCATGTCTTTGGACTGTGGAAAGAAACCGGATTACCCAGAGGAAACCCACACGGACAAACTCCGCACAGAAAGAAAAACTCGGTACCTTCTTGCTGTGAGGCGACGGTGCTAACCACTGCACCACCGTGCCGCCGAGAAATTTTCCATTCAAATAAAAAATATATGGAAAAAAAACAATTCTCATCATATCATCACCATCCAGAAAGCTTTTCATTCAATCAGAAAAAATGGTTCACTGTATAAACTTGTAGAAAGTGGTATAGGGGGTAAAACCAATGTAATGCAATTATTAGAGAGAGAGAAAGGTGAGAGCGCTGCATGGCATACACAGGGCCACGTACCTTTAAACTTCCTTTCTTGCAGTACTGTGTGACGACGCAAACATTTGGTGGATCAATGCAAACCCCAAAAAATTGCACTAAATTCTCATGCTTCAGCTCTCGCATCTGTTTAAAGGATGAATGAAACCATGTAAATTATTTATCATAATAATGGCTTGAAGATATAATGGAAGATAACAAACTTAAAGCATAAAACAATGGCAATGGGAATAGTATGCAATGTGAGATGTAAATTTACTAAATTAAATTAGCATTCTCTAATTTTACCTTAGAAGTTAAAGACTAGTGACTACTTAAATTAAATTGCCCTATTGAAAAGAATCAAGGTAATCAGTTTCCTTATTCAGGTATTTGATGTGTTCCTGTCATGGATCATGCCTTCCTTCCCTTATCTCCGCGTTCTTTTTATTCTTTTTGTCGTTTGCCGGTAATCTATCGGATTTTCCTGTGTTCCGCTACGGGTTTTGCTTTCGCCTCGGTGATTAGTGAGTTCACCTGTCATTTAATTCTGCTCACTACTTATACACCGCTTCCTTCCTTTCTCGTTGCTTCCATGTTATTACACGTAACATTCGAGCCGGTAAAAAAGGTATAGGAAGTTGTGCTGCTATCGACCGCTTTGCTTATCAACGCGGGACTTGTTAGCAGTACAATTTAGAAAGAAAGCAAGTTCTCTTTACGCTCTTATGGTTTTTTAGTTTATTTTGTTTTCCACTCATACCTACGAGTGCTCTTACCCAAAGTCTTTGGGGTCTTTTGAGTTCTCTTTTCTTTCTTTTGTTTCGCTCCACAAACGGGAGTTAGATAAGCGTTACTGCTTATTTCTTTGTTTTGCTCGGCTATCGAGTTCCTCGTTTTTATCGCGAGGTTATTTGCGTTCTCTTTATTTTCTCCTATTCCACTACGGATTATTGTCCGTCTCAGTGGTGTTCTTTGGAACACTTTAAGATTCCGCAACTATCGCATCTGGACCTACAATATTTCCTCCGTGTCTCTGACATAGAGATCCCCCACAGTTCCACCTCAAGCACACTTGATACAACTCATCAAGCTCTTGATTACTTGCATCAGATCAGGTGTGCAGAGGTGGAACATCAAATACTCGGATCTGGCTCGGTACCGGAGGAGAGGTTTTGGAATCACTGCCTTACACCATCTAAGTATATATTGTATTGTATGTTGTTGTCTGGTATGGTATTCTACTATACTGTACTGGTGAATATGATATTAAAAAGGAGGCCAGGGTTTCCAGGGTTTCTGATTGTGTGTGTAATGTAAGTGTTTCATGCTTGGCCCCCAGAAAGAGTGCAGGTTAACTGCATCTCTGTCCATCTCTTTGTGCACCTCCTCAATTCCTAGATATTTAATGCTAAAGATTAATTAATTTTCAGTTATTAATTAATAGCTTGTTAAATGTTTACAACTGCACAATAAATGCTATTATAGTCTAGGATACCATTGCCACAGACATTGGTAGATATAGCAGCTGATAAGGAAAGAAATCTTGTGAACAGACACTTTGTTTTTACCACTTTAAATTCTTCAAGAATCGACGGTTTCCTAATGTCGCTGATAATCTGCCGTTCAATGTATTTAATGGCAACATGATTTCCCTGTAAGGAGACAAAAGTGCATCCTTTTGAATGTGCACACATATACATTGAAACAAACATCGAACGCTTTCCAGGAATCACAATGTCCGACGAAGCTGACAGACCATCGCTGGTGAATGGGAATTCTTGTTCTTGTCTTTGATCACCTTCACATACTTTAAATGCCTTTCCTCAATTTGAGATCACCAATTGTGCCCCTCAAGTTGCCACCTTGATCCTGTTCCTCATAGCTGGCTAACTGAGTTAGCTCGCTAACTGCATTCAGTAAAACCCAAAGCTATCATGTTCTGGCAGGTTTATCCCCTTCCTGCGTTCGTTCTCATTCTGGGTGACTTTTCCTGCTATTTCTCATCGCTCCATGCCGGGGTTTCGTTTCTTCCCGGTAATTACCAATTGCACCTGTCCTGCGCTTCCACCGGCTATTTATTCTCGGCGACTTCCTTGTTCGGTGCTTCCATATTGTCTTGTCTTGACAATCGTAAGCCGGTAAGGTATAGGTTGCACTCGCTGTTGACCTCTTTACTTTTACAGTCTGTAAAGGTAATGCGGGACTCGCATTCTGTCCGTCTTCGTTTCTCTATTTACGTTTTTTCATCTCCTTTGTTTTTCCCTCTCTACTGAGTGGGTGGAGATTATTTGCCCGTTTCGGGTCGCTTTCTGTTCTCTCAGTTCCTCTGTTCACCTCTTTTTATATTCTCTCTTGTTTGAGAGTTGAGGTGTCATTTTCCTTTATCTATTTTCTCTCGTGCCTACGAGTCCTCGCCTGATATTTTTGCGGGTTGTTTTCTGTTCTCCTATTTTCTCTGTTCACCTCCGTTTATTTTCTCTCCTGTTAGAGAGAAGAGGTGTCATTTTTTATTTTCTCCCTTTCTCTTGGGTTACATACCCTTCACCCAATATTTTACAGGTTGTTTCTGTTCTTCCCTTTTTTCAGTCTTTCCCCTTAATTATCTCTCAGTCCGAGAGTGGAAGACTGCCTTTAGTTCTACTTCTGTCCTATTCTCTATTCACAGAGTCTTCTCCGTTCCAGTGGTGCCCCCTCATGGACACTTTAAGTATCCCACCTGTCGTGTCTGATCTTCCGACTATACCCCTTACAAGAAGCAATGTTTTTGCTAGTTCATATGTTCCATATTAGGGGGGTTTCTGGGTTTTACTCAGCACAGTTAGCCAGCTACGAGAAACAGGGCCCTGACCCCTGTACAAGGAACATTGCAACTGAAGTATGTTCCACTTCTCCGATGCTCTTGCCAACAAACCAGTGACTCTTTTCTTTGCAATGAGAATTAAAACATCCCTATACTAGCACGTTTTTTAAAGTTGCACCATAAACCTCTACCTGGGCACAGTTCCTCCCAGGGGTTCCCTGTACTCCCTATCTACCCTGGAGAGCGCTGCTATGCGGGAATACATAGAGGAATCTCTGGCCAACGGGTTTATCAGACCGGGGTTTTTTTTTTTTTTTTTTTACAGTAAACAGCTCGGGACCCTTGTAATGGTGCTCTGTGATGGCAAGGTGGAGGCTCACACACCAGGCAGAGGCTACCCAGGTGAAAAAAGATTATACTTGAAATATACTTTTTCAAAGTATACTTTTAGTAGTTTTTGTACTAATTATGTACTTTGTGCTAAATTGGCAGCGCATTAAGTATAAGTGCACTAAAGTTGTTCAAAAGTAGAACTTAAGTCTTACTTAAGTGTACGTCAAGTGCAGTGTGTATATTAAAATGGGACTATTTTTAGTGCACTTAAGTTTATTTAAGTGTGTGTTTGAGGCTATACTTGAAGTACACTTTTTAAAAGTACATTTTAAACATACTTCAAATTATGTACAAAAATAAAAAATATAATTGTAATAACTTTTGTATACTTTAATTATATTTTTATTCCACTAAAGTATACTACTTTTTCACCTGGGTAATGGTGGATTTGGACCGAGGGCGCTGTGATAGCAGGTCCCTAGGGGAACGCTGTGAAGCGGGGCAGTGGGCGAGGGCCACGGACAGGAGCCCTAGAAGAGCAAGACAGCTTCTCACACACCTGGTAGAGGCCAATGGTTGAGTAGATGTGATCACGCCCCGAGTTATCCGTCATGCCACCGCTGGTGTTGGAACCAATAGTCTGGGACCCACTGCTCCGACTCTTGATGGTACTGTCACCTGTGCTGTGAGACATACCGTGCGATCCCTGGACATTTGGACAAACAGACAAACATATGCTGATGATAATAACAGCAATAATAATAATAATAATAATAATAATAATAATGCAGTTTATTCACAGACCTTTGGCTGTTTAAGGATGGCGATGTCAGAGTAGTTTATTTGCCACCAGTTGGAATCTTCGAGTCGGTCCTGCAGCCGGAGCTTCTGGCAGGTGAGGAAGGTGATGAAGATGAGGGCTGACAGAATCAGTATGGGCATCGTGATCAACAGGACAATAAAAGTTACATCTGGGGACAAGAGGCACAGAGTCAATCGTCTTTCTGCGTGTGTATACCTAAGCTTTGTTACAGCTTATTCTCCCAAGCTGAACGTAGAAGAGGGGGTCCGACTAAGCAAGCGACATTGAACAGACGAGCAGATTAAGTCAAAGCGGGCTCGTCTTTCTTGGCTCTTCTGTCAACGTCCAGTGGACACCCACGTGAGATGGTTTATCTGCCGATCTTGACCGAGACCTTAGCTGAACTTTAAAATGTTGTTAAATGTCAAACAATGCCTTCTAACTCACCCTAAATCACAATTAAGAGTGAGGTTTACGGACCTACGTACTACCCAGGTGAGGTCCGGATGCGACATCTTATAAACTTTCATTCTGGCTACTCGGGGGACGTCCTATAGACCACACAGCAATGTTCTACGGACGTTGAATGGACACGATTTTGCTCAGTGGTGTGGTTTCCAACAAGTAGCACAAATTCAGATTTCCCTCACACAGCCACTTTCATGGCTTGATTTTACTCTACTTCTTTTTATTTACCCTGGTAGAGCCATTCACAGAGCTCGTTGTTAAATCCGCAGCGTGGTTTGTCCGTAGGGGGTTTTCCTTTCGGCCAGGCCACAAGATGAAACATAGAGGTAGGCCTGCAATAGAGAAATGTATTATTATTATTATTATTATTATTATTATTATTATTATTATTATTATTATTATTATTATCTGTATATGCATGAAAAGCTTTAAGCTGAAGGTTTCTACTCTGTGAAGAAAGTTTTAATTTCATATATGTATACAAAAAATGAACATTTCACAACATAAAAAATGTTAAGATGTTTATGGTCGAAGAGCTGAACTTTTTACATTCGATTCATAATCATCAATCATGTTCTGTTAAAAATATATGATGACCAGTAGAGGTTAAAAAGAGGTTTGTGTAGCAAATGTGATAGGAGCAGCTGTAATAAGTCTTACCTCACTGTTTTAGTGTGGCTATCAAACGTCAGCACAGAGACAAATTTGGGGATGCCCTCGGGGGCTTGGAGGTTATACACGGAGTAGTCCACGTTCCTCTCTCCGTCTGTATCAAAGTGCACCAGCCCTGTTGCTCCTGTGGGAAGGACATTACCCATTCCGTGACTCTAGGGAGTGTATAACATAATGAGTACTCTTGCTACTGTACATAACTGTTTTCTCCGGGGTTTGTGCTTTTGAAGTGTTTTAAAATGGTAATACTTTTACATTTAAAATAAAATATTGTACATTGTACTCCACTACTGTTCCTCAAGCTGAATCTGTTACTTTATGTTATCTGTTATTTTCAAAACCATGTTGCACATTTATGATGTTTCATGAGTATGACAATGTTGACGATTATATTCTTATTCTTATTCTTAAAAAAACCTTTTCTGTGCTTATCTATTCTGCAGTAGACAAAGAAAAAAAGGTTTCCAGATCTCACTGGTGACTTTCGGGAAGAAAAAGTCTGTATACAACGCACAATCTGTGCCCTTCTGAACAGGGTAGGCCAACTGGTGTCTTTTAAGATGTCTTTAATAACCACCCCTCGCTAGCCAACTGGTGCTCTTTTAAGATGTCTTTAATAACCACCCCTCGCTAGCCAACTGGTGCTCTTTTACGATGTCTTTAATAACCACCCCTCGCTAGCCAACTGGCGTCTTTTAAGATGTCTTTAATAACCACCCCTCGCTAGCCAACTGGTGTCTTTTAAGATGTCTTTAATAACCACCCCTCGCTAGCCAACTGGCGTCTTTTAAGATATCTTTAATAACCACCCATCGCTAGCCAACTGGTGCTCTTTTACGATGTCTTTAAGAACCACCCGTCGCTAGCCAACTGGTGCTCTTTTAGGTTGTCTTTGACTGTGTACATAATGTTACGCGAGTCAAAAATTTAAATGACAAACAAGATACAATAGATGTAATGTTCTCCAACAGAGCGGCCAATGAAATTGATTACCATAGAATCTGATACTGCTCTTGTCTCTTAGCCTTTGTAGCAGATGTAGTCGATTTTGGACGCTCTGGCCGGCTTTCATGACTTCTTGTAAGCCCATGGCATAGAGGAGCACAGCGTCGTGTAAGTAGGCTGCATAGGGGCTCACCTTAAAGCACAGAGAGAAGAAAATTAAACAGACGCGAGTTGTCATGTACATTAGTATAACTGAGCATAGTGCCAGACCCATAGCAACATGGCACCTTTACGGGCAACACCCATCTGGTTAAAACTCTGGTCCCTCATCTGAGGGAACTAATACTTCCTTTATGTCTACTGCAGGAGGATTTGTGTGACTGTCAGAAGTGAACTCAGACTGTATACAACAAGTTCTGTTACACATATATGACATGTAAAATATTGATCATTCTGAATAAACAGATACAGTTCCCTTGCGTCTGGGATAAATCTGTCTTATGTCCATGCATTTGGCTGATGTCCACCAGAAAGCAGCTGCCATGACTCATTCCCCCTTTTTTCCCCCAATTTTGAATGTCAAATATTAGTAGGCCCTTCTAACTGCTATAGCCTCCATCAATTTGGGGAAGAGCACAGACAAGAATGTGCTCATCTCCGAAGCAGCAGTTAGTGGCGGAGTTACACAGTCATTAAGTTAGATGGCTACACTTCATGCCCAGCTGCACAGGCAGACTTCTGGCTCCTAGTCGTAGATGTTAGAGTTGCTCTAACAGCCGCTCTGACCACCTCATCATGTTGAAGGCTGCCCCAGAGACTCATATCACTCATATCAAGGCAACTGTCATTCCTGTCATTGTTAGCTAGCTTTGTTAACATAGAATGGGGTCATATGTAGGCCTGAAACCCTATTACACATATACCTGTGTTGGCTCAACTGGGCTGTGTACATCTATGCAATGTAAGAAAACATATATTAGAATGTATATTAGGAGTTCAGTGAGGTACATAACTGACATTATGACATGTATACTGTTGTCTGGTATCCTCATATACATATTATTATGTTGCCTGTGTATATCTATGCAATTTAAGTGAACATGTATATTAAGAGTTCAGTGAGGTCATTTTTAAAGGAAATTCACACTAAGCGCACTGTAATTTTGGATATGAGTAATTACAATACTTAAGGTGACAGATTACATATGTTTGGTTGAATGGTTGTGTTTAGTTAAGGTTAGGTTTCGGGTTAGCACATAACATAGTGTATCTCAACAATATAATTCTGTTTGTGTTGTCCATACCAGGTACTGTGTAACAATGTACTTAAAAGCATGGTTCATATAAATTGTATATGTAATTGTAGTTTTTTTCTTTACTTGTCATGCAATTACAAATGTACAGTATACAGGCTATATGTGGACATGGAAACAATGTGTTCGTATGTTTGTGTTTGTTACTTTAATCACCTCTCTCTCAGATGACAAGTTGCTGTAGAATGGGGCTTTGGTCAGTCTCTGGTAGATTTTCTCATTGAAGTCATAGTATTCGTACCCATCATAGACTTTCTGGGAAATCACAAATGTCGACTGGCTGAAGGCTGTCAGGGAGGTCCGATTAGCCTTGCTACTGACTGTTTGCTTCAAGAAAGCATCCTGGTGAATCGAAAGATTAAGAGTTTAGCATGTAGGCTATATTCAAAAACGTGTGTGCTTGAAAAGTCCTGTGCGCATAACCAGGTCTAATAAATAAATAAATAAATGATGACAGACAGAAACAGAGCTGTCCTAAGTCAGGCAGTCAGATACTGTCAAAGGGTGTATACAGTCTTGGGTCTAAAATGTAGACACTTCAATCCAGGCTATATATCCTGCCAGTTTAAACTACTCTAAAACTTTAGCAAATATTTGTACAGTTTTAAAAATAAAATATACAACTGAAATACATTGTCATAAATATTTAAATATTAAAGGGGCTATATGTAAGATTTTTCCGTGCATCAATCGCTTTCAATTGCCAATGTATGAATATATTCTAACGTAACTTAAAAAACGAGACCTTCCCCGACTTTCTCCGTTGCCTATAAGTAATGTAAGTTATGTAAAGAATTTGGGCCCGATTTGCCAGTAAAATGAAGGATGTGACGTCAAAGCGTGCTGCCGAGTGCCTTCGCTCTCTCTGGCTGGCTGCTGTGTGCACATGGTAGCAGTATGCAGCAAACCGGATGTTCCATATTTTTCAATGACATAGCAGCTGAAAGCGCTGCCTCCACCAGCGTTGAATACCGCACACCAAGCCGCCAACAGAACATTCTGCCAAAACATCAATTTTCTCAGCTTTCATGCCGTAGCGGAGGGACAAACCGGATATGTTTTTTTTTTTTTTTTAAATGACGTGGACTTCTGTTGTCTCTCCTGTCTCATTTGGTATGGCAAGGTAAATGAATGAAATGGCGAGCGCTCTCCTTTTCTCATCAATGATTTTTCAGTAGCCGACCCATCTAGCATCTAGCTGGCTAACGTTATCTAGCATGCTTGCTAACGTTATCACTAGAAAGATACTGTCTGAGTGGATAACGTTAGCTAGCTAAGTTACATCGATTCAAACACGACTCCCGGGGCTGATCTGTTTGGTAATGTTAGTGAGCTAATGTTCCAGGATAATGCCAAAAACGTCTGTTCTTTCAGAACCTGGTATTTTGTCTATTTTATGTACAGTAACTCCAGTCTACTCAAACCACACCCATCATCTGTTTAGTCTAATGTTAGTTTAGGATTATCCTTGTCTCAACCATAGATCGAAAAAAAATACTCGCACCATAGGATCAACCCACTGTGCTATGAAAAAAACCATGCTAGACCCATAACGCCGATGTATCATACAGACAGTGGATAACTGCAAATGTTGCTCGCTCCCGTTGCGCAAGTGCAAGTGCAAGTGTGGCGCTAGCAGCAGGCTGCTGGCTGCAGTTCACTTTCGGCCACCGCTGTCAGTACTGAGAAGGATTTTCTGAACGTTACATATAGCCCCTTTAAAAGAATCTTTCGTTGCCCTCACCATTTTTTGTTTTTTAGCGCTTAATTAGAACTGTCTTAATTAGAAAGCTTAGACAATAGACAATAGCAGGGAAAATAGTATATTTTTTCTGTATGCATGTCATGCATTTCAGATGTATGTAATCAAGGTGTAAGAACATATTGTCTGTGTTTGAGTGACAGGTTACTCACCACTGAGCCACTGACTTCAAATTGCTGAACAATGAAAAACACATAATCTCCATTCAGTAGGTGCTGTTTCTCAGCCTCCCACATCAGTGCGACGGCATCTATTGCATTGCAAATTATGATGATAACTGCAAAAAGAAACAGCGCAGTGATTACCATGCCACGATGAAACATTCTGAAAAACGTTGTGGATCATTCTAGTTAGATTCCAAATAAATTGTGAGGTTGTATTAAGACAAAAATGTTGTCTTACAGTATACAAATATATTGGTAGCATGACCTGTTGGTTATCATTTTGTCACAATAAAATAACATGGAAAATATGGCAATGGCATCTCAAGAAAGATCTGAATGCAAGTATGGAAATGCCAGATTTGTGCAACCCTATATTTACGAATGACCACATACATTAAACATAAATAGAATGATATTCCCATAGTATATTAAAACCTCTCAACAGGTGTCCCTCAGGGTTCAGTCCATGGTCCTCTCTTTTTCTCTCTCTATACTAAGTTTTTTGGTTGTGTCATATCCTCTAATAGCCTCCCTCATCATGGCTACACTCATGAAACACAACTCTTCCCCCACCGATACTCTTTTCTCAGCAACAACATCTCAGCTTGCCTACAAGACATCTCAAGCTGGATAACAAACCAATGCCGAAAGCTCAACTTGGATAAAACAGAGATGCTGTACTTCCCAGCCAAATCCTCCCCTCTGTTTGCTTTTCACTCACCTTGGATGACACCACAGTGCCACCCTCTTCATCAGCAAGGAGTGGTACTGGACAACAAACTGTCCCTCTCCAAGAACATCATGGCAGTGTGTCGGGAATTCAGATTGTTCCTGTACAACATTTTGAAAATCCGTCCCTTCCTCACCACGTACTCAACCCAGCTTTAAGTCTAGGTGCTGGTCATCGCCCATCTGGACTACTGCAACTGCCTCCTTGCCTCAGCCATCAGACTTATGCTGCTCATCTGATCTTCAACATTACCTGGCTCATGCATGTTTATCCCTTTCTTATCTGCCTCCACTCGCTACCTATATCAGCTTGCATCAAATTCAAAGTTTTGGTGCTAGCCTATCAGTCAGCTAAAGGGAAAAGCTTTGAAAGAGCTTCTCTTCACATTAAACAATGGCTCCACTGACCCCCGTTAGACATAATTTCTTTCTCTGAATATCCTTCTGTGATAATGTTATAGGTATAGCTGTGTTAAGATAATTTGTCTCGTGGTATTTTGTCACAATACAACGTGTTGTTTGTTAGGTTAATGTTACACTTATTGTTTTAATGGGCCTATTGTGCCTTCTTGGTGATGTCACACTTTTGTATGCTTGAGAGTTACATTGATGTTCTCCACTTCTGTAAGTGGCATTGGATAGTAAATTATTGTAATGTATTGTAATGCAGTGTTCCTTGTGATACATTTCAATGGACATCCTAGAAAGTGGAACAAACCCGACAAAGGTACACTTGAAAATTCTACATAGTCTAAACCATCTTGGGTATAGACTGCAAAAGAGAATGAAGCAGTGTCTGCTTGAGCAGCATTTCAGAACCGATGGAGGGTTCTTCTAAAAAAAGAAATCATCCTCCCATCTGACCTGCAATAAGCAGAGACTACATTCATTCTCACAAAACTGTCCTGTATGTTTCTCCAGCAAAAACCTCTCACAAGATCAGCTGATTCATTACACACACAATAAAATAATTCCTATTAAATCAAATCAAAGAGTACATTCAATCCGTATTCAATAAACCATTGTATCGATGCTGTTGCATCAACGCTGAACATTTTATTGTGTGAACTATTTGCAAATCTACTATATAATGAGAACAATCCACCTGCCAGTACAAGATAAGAGCTGACACATGAATTAGTCTCTGTTCTCTCGAAGAGAACTAAACAAAAAACTAAGAAAAACTATTCATTAAAACATCAAAGTTTAACAAGTAAAGAAAAGGTGGCTTACTTCTTGCAGATTGCGAGGCGTGCACCATGTTCTTATGGATAAGTTCAGGGTTGCTGGTGTCAAATTTGATGCTGGCAGTCAGGATGAACTTGATCCTGAGCTGGACTTCCAAAACCCTCCAGGCCTCATCGATGTTGTCCCATGTGTTCAAAAAGGCACCCCCTCCAATCAAGGCAACATATCTCCAACCAAAATAGTCCAGTATTTTAATCATCACCTCTCCTATTCTCTTCACAGGGGGAATTACTTTGATATAGGAGTCATAAATAGCAGCGTTTTCTAGCTTTGGTGTGGTGGCCACAAAGCCGAACATTGGGATGTTCCATTTGGAAGCCATGAGACCAGTAACCTGGGGAAAAAAACACATCTATACATCAATACAACACTCACACATGCACATACACACACACACACACACACACACACACACACAAGCACACACACAGATCTTAAAATGTGACTGAGATCTGAGATGCTTGCATTGCTGTGGAGATTTTTCTTGTTTATCAGCCTCACAGTTCTATTTTATGAGAAATTCAAAATCTTAAGATGATTTACATACTTCACGCTGTATGGTATAAAAATATGAACCCCAAAGCACCACAGGCATAGACTTGCATTGCATTGTTTTCTTCACTGCCTATTTCACCATCTGTATGCTTGCCTGTGCATTTGTGTGTATCCGTCTGCATCAAATGGGTGCTGTAACAATGTTGTACCACTAGAGGTCACTGTTAGATCGTAGGGGCAAGCATCCACTGTCAGTGATTGCACAAGGGCTGCTTGCGTCCCAATATTATTAACTCCTCACCTCCTTTCCTCCACTCTTCTCCTCCACTTGTCTCCTACCCGAAAGTATGCAAAACTGCCTGTACGTTTCAAGTACAAGTAGTTGCATATACAGTATACAATGTATCTGGCTTTGCGGTTTGCGTCGTTTGCATTGTTAATATGTAACAATGAATATGTAATTAATATGAAATCAGCAACATTAGACAAGGACTCAAAGATCCGTTTCTGGGGCACGGAGGAAAGGAGGTGACAGTGGAGAAAAGGAGGATGCATTTTTAGAGTATTGGGACGCACCCCAGGTTAAATCATTCACTGTCTTAAGTTCCCCGTCAGTACCTCAGCTGCCTCAGGACAGACCGGGCCGAAGATGGCTGAGAGGTTGTTCTTCCACACCTGGTCGATAAAGATGCTGAGGGAATTCTTGGGATCACATTCGGTGTCAGCATACACAAAGTCGAAGGTGTGGTTACCGAGGAAGTTGTTGTTGGACTTGATCTTATCCAGGGCTATCTGAATGGCCGAGCCCAGCCTGAGCGCGCTGAAGGGAAACGACATATTTCGGGGGGCGTGGAGCGCCAACAGCAGCCTCGGGCCGGATGTGGTTTGGCCCAAGCCCACCGACAAGGTCACGAGAAACACCAAACATCTGCTGCCGGCCGACCGTGACACCCCGCAGAGAACAGCAAGAAAGCTCCAGGTCTCCATCGCCCTCCCTTGACCAAAGGAAGGGCAGAGGGCTGATAAACCCCTTATAGCGAGAGGGGCGTGGCACATCGTCCTCTGGGGGTCGGAGGACTGTGTACCTGTGGGAAATTAATTAGTACCATCAATATTGAAAACATAATGTGTATTACATAACCATATTACACACCACCAGACCCACAGACCAGATTAAAAGTATTTTTTCCCCTCTTTTTGTAGGTGAAAGGTCTCTGTATTTTTGACTCCCTGTAATTTTGAGCTTTTTGATACTCTGTTAGTACATTATGTAAATGTATTTTTAACATTTGTTCTAAATATAAATCAAATATAACATAGTTGCATAATTATTATAAATGTGTGTTTAATGATTTCCAGTACTGATTGAATGCAATACATTCTTACAGAAGCTTGGATAAAGCAGACTTTATATATGTCTCAACACAGCTGAGAACAACTGTACACCATGTCTAGTTAAGATCAACACATTGGACCTCATTCATGAAACGTGAGCAGAACGAATTTGCACGTAAATCGTTCGTATTACCAATTTTGCCAGTATTTTGGCATTCATCAATATCTGAGATTTGATCTGACATACTAACAAATTTTACACCTGCTCAAGAGCATGCGTACCACGTTCGTAAATTCAGAATGCCAGTAAATGTAGCTTCTGAGTGATAATTAAAATATGAATTTCTTTTTATTTTTTGTTAAATTCACAAGACTAAATAGCCTTTGAAATAAACATTTCAAACGTAATAAATTATGATTGTAAAAAGCAAACACTTATTCATCACACCTATTAATCAATTGCAGGCTATGAAGCTGTTTAATGAGACACATAACGTAGGCTAATGAATGCTCCCAGGCAATAGCCTACTATTTTTTATAAATTGCTAAAAATTTTAATTGTACATGACATTACATAGGCTATGCTAATTAAAACACACATTTAACCAATTAACAAAATTTGCTTTAAAGTGGCTTACATGTCTGTCTCCAGGGTTGCAATTGTGGTCAACAGCTTAATCCAGCTAATGCCACTGAATGTACATCCAGTTCCCCTACAAGATGCAAAGCCAGGTGGAGGTAAAGTGGGGTTTTTATAAAATTGCCAACCTGTCCAATGTTGTCGGTGCCATAGACTGCACTCCCCAGTGCACATTTTTGTTGAAAAGTCGGTGAAACGCCATCTCGCGTTCAGGGAGAAAACCGGATCAACTTCATTTAAAAGTGAAAGTTTTTTAACCGGTTAGAATGTAACCAGGCTATATTATAATATCCTGAGCTTGATTCTGGCTTTTGCTCAGTGGGACACGCGCATCAATGTGACCGCAATTAGAACGCAGCCAGAGAGATTCTAAAAGAAGGTAGCATGTGATTACCACATTTCAAACCACAACTCACATGCACAGAACCCCAACAAAACTACAAAATGAATAACGTTTAATTTATTTCCAGGCTGCGAAGCAATGCGCTCCTATTGATGTTATTTCCTGCTAGGCCTTTACTTTACCAGTTCATAACGTGAATACAAAAAAATCTACCTTTTCCACAAGGTTTGATGAATCTGGCGTAAATTTTTCGTACCAACTCCCTTCGGACATAAATATACAGTATAAACGATTCATGAATGAGGCCCATTGTGTGTTACTTTCAACACATTTCCAGTCAAAGTTACTACTTTTGTGTTACAAATACACAATTTAAATGTTACAATGGGAGACTTTTAAACACAGTGTTGAAAGTAGTGTTGCCAACCGTCCCTTGAAATAAGGGACCGTCCCTTATTTGGAAAACAAAAGACCCGTCCCTTAACGAACTGATAAGTGACGCAGTTTGTCCCTTATTTTGGGGACTCAATGAATGACAGAGCGATTTATATGAGAAATTACGGTAATCTTGTCTATGTGCGAGAATGCACTCAGCTCATTGGTCATGACTCGAATTGCTGTCAGTGTTGCTAGGATAGATAGGCCCTTGTGCCTCATTTTACTTTAAATTGAAGTTCGACATAGTGTTGAAGAACTGTTATTTTGCACTGACAAAATAAATTATTGAATGATAATGTTTCCCACGTATTCCTCAAAAATACAAAACTGATCAAATTCAGGTTTGTGTGTTTTAGTACATGGGCTTATTACAGATGCATGTCTGGTATATGGATAGGACTTGTTACAACCAAGTAGGCCTATATTATATGTTCAAGTGTAGTAATAATGCAGTAATGCAGGTGTAAAAAAGGTTAAAAAATTGGCCTGTGCCGCGAGGGCCGCTAAGGTGTCCCTTATTTCAATTTCTGATAGTTGGCAACCCTAGTTGAAAGTAACACAAAATGTGCTGTCCTTAACTGGAGGCGTGTTAAAAATGACCCGTTATGTTTAGTTTTAAACATAACATCTGTTTTGAGCGTGTTGGTTTTCACCTGAATTGCCCTTTGTGATCGATATCATATTCAGTACAGTACAGTACAGTGTTGGCGCAGAATAGATTGGTGTTTGGAGATAAGCTGCACACTTATCAGAGCAAAGACCAAAGGCTGATCTGGTCTTATAGCGAGGGCACGAACAAGTTTCACAGTCAGAGAAAGTTTCACCCTTCATTTCACTCCCTTACTATACTTCCTTACTGAAGCCATGTAGCCTTTTCTGCTATTTATTCATTGTTCACTACGATTTAAAATGACTTGTGTAGTTTAATATTTTCTAAAATAATCCATTATTTAAAGAAGTCCATATCGTAGCCACTACTCAACCCATATACGAATGCTCACTGGCAATTCCTCTGGTGTGATCAGATTGTTAACCCTCTCTGCTTTCACCTTGCCTGAATAAAGTGAAAATGCGTAAGTAGGGTGGACTGTCCACTCTTCTTTTAAAACAAACAAAACTTTACTGTTTTAACTACCCAAAGTAAAACACACCATTACCAGGAAATACCACTTTCTCCAACAAAACCAGAGCGTCGGCTAAATGCTTAAAATGTAAATGTTTGCTATCGGCTGCAGTGCAAACAAAATGTTTAGGTTACACATTTAAGTTAGAGCAAATGAGCAGGCTCAGTGGACAGGCCTTGAAACAAGAAAACATGCAGGTGTCGATAATGTTTGGCTTGGCTGGGCACAGGTGAACATGTCGTACCGTGTCACACTCTGGGATGTGTTAATGACAAGCGGGAAACACGCAGGTGCTTTGGTTAAATTAACAAAACTTCCAGGGTTTCCTTCAGGACCAGGGCTTCTCAGCTTATTTCAATGTAGGCATCTTCATCAATAATCATTAATCATCACCACCAGTCCACGACAATCTGGATCTTTTTTTATACGTCACCATCATGGCCCTCATCTTCATCACTAAAAGACAAGTGCAAAACACAAAAAGATGTTAAAACGCAAAAACTAAAACTTGCAACTCTGAAGTGCATATAGAGCCACTGAGGTGCGAAACACAAAAAAAGCCCGACAAGGAAAACATGCAGCGCTGAATTGAAAAGCATACGTATGTAACCCTGGTTCTATGAATACGGTCAACACGCCACAGTAGCCTATGGGTCACCCTTGCCGAGAGGGTGAACTGTTAGGAGACTGAATAGCAGATTAACCATGACCATGGGGCAGAACCACATCACGGCATAGATATTCTGCGTGCGCGCCGCTCGTCCTCTTTTGCCGACTGAAGGGCGTAGAATTCCTTGCATGGCTACACAGGGTGTCTATTTCATACCGGTCAACATGCCACAGTATGGGTCTATATCAAATAAATTCAGACGGGGGATGTAGTGGGGTAATCAAGACCGCATGACACAAGCGTGCGGTTCCAACATAATTCACTTATTAGATGCTGTTCTCCTAGAAGAGCAAATGTAAAATGTAAATGTCATGACTAACATTTTCCCCCATGGATCCGGAACCGTCCTGAGAAACAATTTTAACCATCCCGAAGTCATGTGGACCGTCCCAAATTTTAAAAAGTTGTTTATCTACATTTTCCTTAGTTCATTGATTGTTGGCATACATTAAACACTGTTCAGATAATTAGGTGAATAATAATTTAAATATTTGTACAAATTCATGTTGAATAACAATACCACACAATGTAAAGGTAAAAATAAATATCCCTGCTGAATTCTAACTCGTGGATAACCATAGATCAATAACAATAAGGATAGGCTATATAATAAGACTGAGATATGACAGTTGTAGGCTAGGCTATATAAAATATGTAGTGAAAAGTACCATGGCAAACGCAACCAATATTCTTAGTAATGAGGCTGTTTTGATGCTTGGTGTTGGTAGTATGATAATTTGCAGAATACTTTCGAGCTACTGTCAAGTTTTTTGTTTGTAGGCTAGGCTAATACTGATGAATCTTCACCGTCAGACAGTTTAGCAACGACGCATGAAGAGGCACCGGACCCCCAAACTGTGCGTTTTATGGGCGTTGCTATTAAATGGGTTCAGTAGCCTACGAGCAACATGAATGCCACCTGATTGGCTAGACGTATTTTGCCTTTTCAAACCGGAACAATATGGCGACCTGTTGATAAACTTTCTTTTATCCCACTTAAACGGTCCACTAAAATACGTTTCTGAAAACATTTCAGGCGAGAAATAGTCTATGCAGTTGGTAAATCTTGATACATATTTAATCTAAAACGTCTACTTTGACTGTTTGATTCGAGTTTCGCGAGCAACGGCTAACGCATTAATTTGCCTAAAGTAGGTTTGGAATATATCCTATTCAAATTCAGAACCGGCGAACGTACCACACAGTCGCCGTGCCACATCCATCATGCACCGCGCGATCGCATCCTCTCCATAGAAAATTAATAGAATGCGTCCGATCGACGCACCTCGCTGGAATTGGTGAGAATCCACCTTGAGCATCATTGTTCAACGCAATGTTAAAGTGGTTCGCATGATCTCATTTGCATGCTTCCACCATACATAACGAAGACGGTTAAAAAAAAAAATTTTTTTAAAAAAAAACACGAGCCATTCAAGCGGCTAGTTCAACTCTGATTCCCGGTCGCCAAAAACCAAGGAAAACACTTCCGATACGCAATTGCATTACTGCAGGGTCCATTCGAACTCGATTGCTATTACTGGATACCCTCTGAGTTCGGAGAAACACCGATGATCATTCGCACCGTATTTACTTTCCCGACTACAGACATTGCAGACTCGTAGCTACTGGATTAAAATCACGCATCCTGTCGGTAATAATTTAAATCAACGTCCCTCGGTTAAGGTAATCCAGCTCGTATAGGGCTAATGTTGTTGAAAAATGAAAATCACAAAAAGTGAAAACAGCAGATATCATGCGCAGCAGTGGGGAACATGCGCAGCTGCCTGTAACAGGAGTAACTAGTGCTTACGTTTAGAAATGTTTCTAAGGTTTGTCTTGCTTTTCGAGTGCAGTCCACTATACACACTGAAACGGCAAATGTCGGTAGCCTAATATCCATATCTACGGTGTATTAGAGGGAAGTAACACCAGTGTCAAAATAGTAACACAGTTTTCTGGCAGGGCTCAACCACGTGAGAGAGGGTGGGGGCACAATTGGCTCAATCTGATTAATGTGACAAACGAGGATGGAAAAAAAAAAAAATTATAATTCTCTTTTCGTCTCAAATGCATCCTGGGGATGATTTCTGTTAGTCCCGGACACATTTTTTTATCGTCCCCGGGATGTTGTTAGTCTTGAGCCCTGATAAATGTGAAAATAACCACCAGGTGATTGAAACCCTAAATCGCCACAAATCATAGTCAAGGTCGCTCCGCTGCCCCGAGGACAGAGGAGGAAACCGATGTGGATGACGCTACATCCAGGTGATAAAACCTGGTGAAAGTGAGGGATGAAGCCCAGCCCGTCCGGGTGCAAGCGCATTCCCTTGGTCTCGGGCCCCCCTGGCCAGCAGATCGGCTGTCACATTGGTTATGCCTGGCACGTGGACTGCCCTCAGGGACATGCTTTGGGCATGTGCCCAGAGCAGCAGTTAGCGTGCTTTTGCATGTAGGGTTTGAGACCGAACACCACCCTGTCGGTTGATGTAGGAGATCACAGAGGAGCTGCCTGTCCGAACGAGGATGTGTCGGCCTCGGACCACTGGGAGAAAATGGGCCCAAGCTGACTAAATAGGCTAGCACAGACTCCTTTTTGCATCCTTTTTGGTTTGCTCCTCTGTTGGAGCACAGATCAGCCAGTTGTCCAGGTAATTCGCAATGTGAATCCCTTAACGATGGAGCGGGATCAGTGCGGCCTTCATGCACTTTGTAAAAGTGCATGGGGCCAGGACTAGGAGACTGGAAAGGCGGAGCATGCGGAAAGGCAGGCGCTTTAGGAAGTGGTTAGCCCTCTCAGGTCTAGGATGTGGCGGAAGCCTCCATCCTTCTTTGGTGCCAGAAAATATGTTGAATAAAACCCCCATACTGCTGCCACCTAAGGCAGGGGTTTTATCGCTCCCTTTTTCAGCAACACTAGAATCTCGTCGGAGAGAGCTCGCGCAACAGTGCCCGTCTCTCACCTGAGTTACCATAACCCCATGAAGGCAGTGGGGCTTGGTGTTGAACTGGAGCTCGATTCCAAGGTGCTGAGCACCTAAGGACACCAGGTACATAGGCACCATTTGGCGAGGTGGAGAGGGGAGAAGCGCGGTGCCAATCATCAGCAATGGGACAGGTTTCGAGTGCTGACTTACCCAGAAGTGTTCAGAACCGACCCCGTTTCTGTAACAAATACTGGGGTTCAGAGCCCAAGGAGCCGGGTGAAGGCTCCAAAAAGACCTGGTGTTCCCTAGTGGGGGTGGGGCCAGAAGATGGGGGTGCTCCATGATTAGCGTGGCTTCCGAGCACACTGCGTCTTACTGTCCCCGACATCTCCCTCACCCTGTGAGACTGCTTCAGAGCAGCCTCCACAGGCGGCCCGAACACCTGCCTGGGAGCTACCGGGGCAGTAAGGGCTGCTACATGGTCCTAGTCCAGTTTAGTGGACCACCTGGAGGCATGCCAGAATGTGCGAAGACAGGCACTAGCCCCGCGCATCATGATGTCCGCCACATGCGACATTTCTACCCCTGAGTCACTGGAGGCAGCGGAGAACATGCAGCAATCCCTCCAGGTACACCAGTTTAGCGCATTAGTGCTAGCGCAGCTGAGCCAAGAAGATGGCGGACTGGTAGGCTTTGCATACTTGCCAGTAGCTATGAGTCACCTATTGGGATGCTGAAAATCACGTCCAATCCCACAGGTAAACCCTGCGAGCAGCGAAAACATAGGCCCTATGTGGGGAACAGCTACCACCCCATCGGGTGATGCACCCGCCAGATTTGCCAGCTGGGTCCTGGGAAGTGTATAAGCCCCAGGAGACTGCCAAGATGTCTGTAACTCCGTCATGAAATCGGGCAGGAGTGGCAAACCCTCTGGCCTGGACCACCGCCATGACTGAAAAGGGAGGGAGCAGGAGCCGCCGAAGGGGAAAGGCGAGCACGCTCAGCCACCCTGAAAATCATTGCCCGGTCGGAGGGATCCAGGGGCGGGGGCTCAGAGGAAGAGTACACCTGGTCAGACACTGATCCCTCCTCAGTCCCTGACTGTGAGGGGGCCGGCGGACTGTACAGGCTATCTGACACTGTAGTAGATAGCTCATCGGGGTGATGGCAGGAGGGTCTGGTCACCGGGTCCCAGGGGGGCCCGGGGTGGCTGCTGCTGTGATGCTACTAGCCCTTGCAGGGTCTGCTGCATCTGCAGCTGAAGCTGATGGAGCTCAGATTCCTAATGCCAGCGCTATTTTAGCATGCTTCCTGGCCACGGATCGCGCGTGCAATTCCTCATCATGCTTCTTGCAAGCTGATTGCCCAGGTGGGGCGTACTCCCCAGACGAGCCACCATCTCCCGGATTTCTGCACACCTTCCCACATACTCAATGCTGAAGTGCGGGTTATTATAACAAAGCTATCAGTCACGAAGCTGATATAATTTCAGAAAATAATTTGCTATTCAGTCTCCTAACAGTTCACCCTCTCGGCGAGGATGACCCATGCCGTGGCATGTTGAAATAGAACGCAAACATACAAAAAGAAATCACAAAAACAAAAACGTACGGTTCTGGTGTGCAAATTACAAGCATAAGTAAAAAACGAGTGCCTCTGAAGTGCAAAAAATGGGTAGATGCTAAACAGAATGCTCAGGAACGACTTAACAAATAATCCTCTCCGTCAATCACCATCACAACCATTTTCATCATTGTCACCATCATGTTGTCATGAGGACCTATGATAAATATTAGCTGAATAAGCAAAAGCATCACACATGTAACTCTGGGAGTGGGTGGATGCACGCTGCTAATTGGTTCAGGAAAAATGACTGACCATTGTATTCTAGACCCACCATTGCCTTTTTGGCAACACTCTCTGATCCCTTTCAATTGAGGAACTAAGCTCAGATTTCTGCCATCATTGAAGCATAACCGAAACACTGAGAACCCAGTAAGGAAATATGATGCAGGACTTTTATAGTGGGGTAGTGGAGAATATGCCCCCGTCCCCCACACCAATCTCAATGGCAACGCCTGTGACTCTACTCAAAGTGGTCTTTGTGACTAACAACAACATTGCAATGTTAATGCTACAGCTGCACCTCGACCCTGCTGTTTTTTCTTTCTATAGTTTCACTGAGCCACTTGTACAAGACAGAGTAATTGCGTAACTGGTACAGAAAGGAGGTCTTGTGAAACGGGCTGCCATGTCATTGGTGACATGTACGGCACACCACTGTCAGAGCCACTGCATAGGCAGCTACACCTGCCAGTTCCTGAAGAGAGATAATATTAATTACACTTTGCTTTGGCTTTCTTCAGCACAAATCCCATCAGTGTTTTGGGCGTTCCTCTAAAATCTTAGACAAATAAATAAACCAAGCATAAAAATCAATGAATGAATGAATGAATGAATGAATGAATGAATGAATGAAATTTATTTATTTGGTCATTCCACGTTAGTACATTGTTCATAATATAATCAATACATCTGTTTCGATATGACCAAAAGGATAGGCTGAAGCTTTCGCTTATAAAATTGCCTACTCCTCAATTTGTTGTACTATGAATATTTTTTTGTTTGTTCTTTATCTCTAAGAAGATTGCAGCCAAAGTTCAAAGGTCACCTGTGAGCCGTCAGCCCCTTTATGTAGCCTTGGGAGGACACTTCCTCTCCCTCTGTTTACAGACGAAGAGCTCTGGTAAAGCATGATCCACTGGAGCTGTCATTCCTGCCTCTGATAACTCTGCAAGAAACAGGTACGCTCATCTCCTGTGAGGAGATCTCTTTCTCACCTGTAAGGGCTATAGTCTGTGAGAAATCGACATGTGAGCTTTCTTAATTTTGTTGTTAAATGCCAGAAATTGCTCAGGCAGAGGGTAGAGAGCTATTTTTTTTTGTGACTGTATGAAGCATCCGCATATTGAATATTGTCAAAATAGCTTTGTAGAAATAAGCAAAAAATTATAATAATATTAAAAGGGGCAAAAATACCTGTGCATAAAAAGCGATGGTTCATGAGACATTAAATGCTGTGAGCTTATCACAAGAATAGTTATAAACTCTGAGACCTGAAGACCCCAACTTTGTAAAATGATGTGTGAGTCAGTTTTGTTGCGGTGACACAGATATAACTGCCAGGTGACACAAAATCAAAGCAAGTTCAAGTGCAGGGCACAGAGCAACACACAACATCTGTGTCAGCTGAAGAAAATGATAAATTGGTTTGCAAAAGTATTTCACCCAATTCCAGCTAAGTGGCATAGAAATTACAAATACAAGAAACGTATCGGCTGAATTTATATAGTGTGGGTTTCCATCAATGGATTTAACCGTGAGTCCCTCGTGAGTCTTGTACCTATCCTCGTTGAATGCAGGAGAAGACTCTGACCTCTGGCCAATCTCACTCACGTTCTCTGCCAAAGGTCAAAGGTCACCGATAGTGCAATCAGCGTTATCGGCCTTGGGTGCACTCTGGTACGGCCCGGCAAAGATAGCTGCTCACAGACAACCGCGCTTGCATTTCCACCGACGAATGCGCGGGCCCCTCGCGCCCGCTCTCACACTCGCGGGCGCACATTTGTACACACTCACGGGAGCGCGCCATGAATTCCACGCAGTCAGGCGTGAACATGTTCGCACTTGCATGGGCACGGACGCGCCCAAGCATGCATCGCCTGCTCCCGGGCACTGATTTATTTTGTTTATTTTGACGGAAAATGAAAGCTCCCCCAGGTCAGACCCGCCCCAGAGGTTTAGCGGTTGGCCAGGATAATGTCAGCAGAGGATGACATGATAAAAGGATGGTAGAGGCTGGCCAAGCAAAAGGTTATGTTAGATCAGTGTTTTTCAACCTTTTTTGAGCCAAGGTACATTTTTGACATTAAAAAAATCCTGAGTCACACCACCAACCAAAAGTGTTACTAATTAAGTGAAGTTAATAGGATAAGATAATTTCCCACGGCACACCTGACGATCTCTCACGGCACACTAGTGTGCCGCGGCACAGTGGTTGAAAATCACTGTGTTAGATGACAAAGTTCACAAGTGCTTTTCTCTTTGTGCTGCAGGTGCTAGAACTAGATTAACTACATTGATTAATGTCTTAATGTGTCTTCATTTGTCATGAATCTGATTCGAGTAATATATAAATTTGGTTGTGCACCGTGAAAGCCAAAATGAAAACAATCTGCAATAGTTAAGAAAAGACAGTACAGATAAAAGTTCATCGCAAAATTACTTTGAACTCTACCTTACCTCCTTGTCTCACTCCCTCACACAGATAGACACACACACACACACACACACACACACAAACTCATAATACATATTCACATAGCACGTGTATACACACATGCATTTTTCTTATTATTATTTGAGAATAATTAATGACTGCAAACTCTTAACCACTGGACCAGACTGCCTCCCACTGCTGTGTAATATCTGAATTATCTTATGTCACAATGTCTTTGACCAAAATGTTTGTAACATGCATAATAGCTGTAATGTCTGTAATGTCTGTAATGTCTGTAATATCAGTAATGTTTCCAATGTCTGTAATATCTGCCATAATATCCACTGTCTGTACAGTATGTCAGGTATGTAATATCCACATCGCTTAAGCAATAGATCACGAGAGTGAGTGCGTTATTGGAAAGCACTGTTGTGACGTCGCAGCAATGAGACCGCAGGTCGAGTTGCGGAGTGCTCTCAGCAGTGCTTATATCCAATAACGCACAAACCTCGAGTGATCTATTGCTTTTACACAACAATGTTACCATCAACGTTTAATAAGTGATGAAAAAATATTGAAACAATAACTTTTGATTAACCAATTCTTTATTTCGGATTCGCCAACTTGCTTGCACCCTGTCACTATTCTTGTTGTTTATGCTTCCTACATAACGTGTCTACACAATGGCTGTACGGTTATGCTAAATACCAGCACTGGTGCAAAGCGTCTTAGCCAATCACGTTACTCACTCGAATCTCATTGTTGTATAAAATGCCCTTAATATCTCTGAGGGATGTACATTGTCCTACTGTTCCCCAACTCCTGCAGTTGCGTCCTCGCGATGGAAGGCCTTCTCCAGTTTTTGTGCTCACCCCTGCCCACCCCAGCCCTTGTGACCCTCTTCGCCCTGGGCACTGCCGCCCTGCTGTGGCTGAACTCCCGGCCAAAACCGGTCAGGCCCCCCGTTGACCTCAACCGGCAGACTGTGGGAATCCAGGTGAGCAGTCCGCAGCTATGCGGTCGTCTGTCATCACCACAGTCACTGTCTACCTGAAGACCACACAACAGACAGCAATGATAGCTTGGAAGAGCTCACTCGGAACAGGAATAGCACTAGAGCCAGTGACTCCAGGATCACTTCTGAGCAACACTTTTCACAGCAACGGATCGGCGATTGACAATTTTAGCAGTGTCAGGCAGCTGGCAATGGTTGGAGTGGGGGGAGGGGGGGTTCTAAGCTCAAATCCTTAGATCTGTAAGCTCCAAAATTGGAAATAATAAGGGATTACTGTACGACCCCACATTCTAATAACTCACACGTACAGCCCTCTCACTTTAATTACCTTGCCACCTGCCTGACTCATCACTTCTGCGTCTCAAGTCTGACATTTTTGTTATCTGGATGGTTCATCTCCATGCCCGTTTCTCTCTGTACCTACTATCCACTCATCCAGATAGCATACTAATCAGGGAATCTCCAGACGTTGTTTGAATGTTTGAAGATTAGTTATAGCTGGAAGGCACATTTTGCATGTAGCCGCATCCAGGGGGAATCCACACGCCACTGCAGCAAATTGCAAATTAATACTGTTGTGTTTCTAGAGACATAATTACGACATGATATAACTTTAACCCACAAAGCCCTATGAGTAGTCTCTATGAGAGAAAATACTTTGAACTGGCTGTCTTGAAACTACCAGTGAACAAGCAAGGACTTGGAGCTAAATGGCTAAATTTACCAACGAAAGGCCTGGGCTCTGAATCAAAGATGAATTTAAAAGGACAGTAATCAGTCGTCAGTACAGAAACCCTGTCACCTGTGGATGTTCCAGGCACGTCCTTCCAAAGAGAAGGGCAACATGACTAGTTCCCGGTATCAAACTTAAAATGCATTTATTATGATTTATTAGGGGGTATTAGTTGTTCATTTCAAATGAATATAGTGAATTATAGAGGACATTTCACGTTGAGTTCTGTTCTGTCAGTGGAATACGGGGGATACTTTGAGTTCTGTTCTGTCAGTGGAATACGGGCGATATGTTGAGTTCTGTTCTGTCAGTGGAATATGGGGGATACTTTGAGTTCTGTTCTGTCAGTGGAATACGGGCGATACGTTGAGTTCTGTTCTGTCAGTGGAATACGGGAGATACTTTGAGTTCTGTTCTGTCAGTGGAATACGGGGGATACTTTGAGTTCTGTTCTGTCAGTGGAATACGGGGGATACTTTGAGTTCTGTTCTGTCAGTGGAATACGGGGGATACTTTGAGTTCTGTTCTGTCAGTGGAATACGGGGGATACTTTGAGTTCTGTTCTGTCAGTGGAATACGGGGGATACTTTGAGTTCTGTTCTGTCAGTGGAATACGGGGGATACTTTGAGTTCTGTTCTGTCAGTGGAATACGGGGGATACTTTGAGTTCTGTTCTGTCAGTGGAATACAGGGGATACTTTGAGTTCTGTTCTGTCAGTGGAATACGGGGGATACTTTGAGTTCTGTTCTGTCAGTGGAATACGGGGGATAATTTGAGTTCTGTTCTGTCAGTGGAATATGGGGGATACTTTGAGTGATTTCTGTGTCCCTCCCCTAGAGAAGCTGAACCATGTGTCTTATCCGCAGGGTGGAGCGAGGAAGAGCGCCCTAATGAAAGACGACAATCTGATTTCATACTATTACGAAGACGCGCGGACATTGTACGAGGTTTTTCAGAGGGGTCTGCACGTATCAGGTAACACTTATTCACAACATTCATGTTGTAGGACAAAGATAGACATCCACAATAACAATAAAAAAGCATGATGGAATAACTGAATCACAAGAAGTGCCGTATGGTTTCAGGGTAAATAGTGCATTGCCATCAACTAATAATTCATAAAAGTTAAATCACATGGTTATGGTTTTTTGCTAGCGCTTGCAGCATCTCTGGCCCATAAGTCTGACTTGTCTCATTTTTTTTTTACGTAGGCAATGGTCCCTGCTTGGGCTACAGGAAGCCAGGACAGCCCTACCAATGGTTAAAATACAAACAGGTATTTCACACTCTCAGTTATCCAGATCCAGCACTAAGGACAGGGATTGGAGAAATGTCTGAAAGGCCAAAAATAATTAGTAAATAAATAAGCGCAACGAAAATTTGAACAGTCCATGTCAATATATTGTCACATGTGAAAGGATTGAGAACAGTGGGTATTGGGGATATTGATAACATATTTGGTGGCTTATTTTGATGATTGCCAACTAGTGTCTTTACTTGAGCACACCTCTATATGAATATCCAAAAAGTGTAATATAACAGCAGACCTTCCTGCTTCCAACTGAAATATCCTCGAGCGAGGAGAGCAGTGAATACTGAAGGAACACGGTAGCAGACCATCTTCGTATAGTGGAGTGCAGTGGTTCCCAAACCTGTTCCTGGAGATCTACCTACATTTCAACCCTAATTTGGCACACCTGATTCTGCTAATTAGCAGCTCAGTGAGTTCTCTAGCTGTTGAATGTGGTGTGCTTTATTCGGGTTGGAGTGAAAACCTACATGATGGTAGATCTCCAGGAACAGGGTTGGGGACCACTGCTATAGAGAATCTCTTTCACTCAGGCCCTCTGAGTCCCCTGTCTCTGTCTCCCATCAAAATTTGCCAATACGTCTTATATCTCAAACCTATCCTTTGGCTCGACTTGGTGATATGAATGACCTCCTCTTCCTGAAAAGTTCCCATTTGACCTTCTGCCTCTATCTTAACCAACATTCATGCTTTGACCATTTGACCTGTCCCCTGACCCTTGACCTTCCCCTCTAGGTGTCAAATCGAGCACAGCACTTGGGTTCAGGGCTCATCCACAGGGGTCTCTCTCCATCTCCAGATCAGTTCATCGGCATTTTCGCCCAGAACAGGCCAGAGGTGAGGGTCTTTATGGCTTTACAACAAGTGATCTTAATCTAGGGATCTGCAATGATTTAGGACTATGCACTCATTAACACAGACAATCTAAGGAACTGTAATTATGCCGCACCATACATTCGCAAATATCAACCTTGATCTAAGGATCTATCCTGAAGTGTTGCCATGCATTTATTAACCTTGATCTCAATCTCTGGATCCATAATGGCTTGGCACAACATTTTTATTAACGTCAATATTGTCGTGCTACGCATCTAAGTATTGCTACATTGACGGTAAATAAAATTAAAACTCCTGTCACAGATTTTATTGATCATTCATCTAAATAATTTTTTAATAATACATGTGTGGCAATTTAGATCAAGGAACATAATGATGTTATGAAGTATGAGAGATAGGAATTGATTTTTTAATAGCGGAAGGGGGGTAACTTTGACCTTGAAGTGTCCTTGATGTAGAAGTCATTCTTATTTCTTATTCTCTCCCCCTAGTGGATCATAGCAGAACAGGCCTGCTACACATACTCCATGGTAGCTGTTCCTCTCTATGACACATTGGGCCCTGAAGCACTGGTTTTCATAATTAACAGAGGTAATTAACCCAGATCACTGGGGTTAATACAAATGGTAATTAGCTCACTAATAACACACTCCTTCAGTGCACGTGCTTGGTGTGTTGAGAACAAGCAACCGTGAGGGAAATCTTGTTTATTTGTGCATCCCACAACAGTCTTTCACTTCTGATGTGACTAAAATAAAAGCTGGGAAAATTTGCATTCTATGTCAGAGGACAGAAAGAAGGGATTGTAGAGTAAGTACAAGATGGGGAACAGCAGAGAGAGAGTGAGAGGGAGAAAGAAAGAAAGACAGTGCAAGAAAAAGAAAGAGAGAGAGAGAGAGAGAGAGAGAGATGAAGAACGTGTCATATCGACGGAACCTTTCTCTCCCTGGGCTAAGGGTGTGCTAGGTCAATACATGGGGGTGCTAAGGTTAGCTAATGTAAGCCTGTATTCACAGTCCTGTCCTACTTGACATGGCTACATTTTTTACCAGAAACCAAAAGCACAGACTGTGGCTTTCTATTCTGGACGCTCCAGGAATATAACATCTGGGGTGGAGAACAGAGGAATCCTGACCGCGTCATTGGCTGGCAGCCCCGCAGAGCCATGCATAATTAGCGATAGCGTTCCCGAGGGAGGGCAATGGGGCACCCCGCAGTCTGACCACGCAGCTCAGCTGTTGGACTACAGACTGAGGGGAAACGCTGGCCTGTAACAGAGAGAGAGAGCTGCCAGATGACTCTGTAGCGATCGGACAGGCCTACAAGTACTATCGGGCGTTCGAAATTTGACAAAAAAAGAAAACACGTGAGGATAAAGAGATGTTATAATCCTAGTGAAACACCACCATGCACAACCTGCGATAATAATATCATAAATGACATCACGAATGTGTTGTGGCGACGCCTTTCTGAAAGCTCCCTTATTGTTTCAGCTGACATTTCTACGGTCCTGTGCGACAAACAGGAAAAGGCAGAGATGCTTCTGGGTAACAGCGAAAAGAATCTCACGCCAGTGCTGAATACCGTCATACTCATGGACCCCTTTGACCCGGAACTGATCGCCAGGGGGTCAAAGTGCGGGGTGGACATCCTGTCCCTGAGGGAGGTGGAGGTGCGATCAACTGAAAATAATCTGTGAATCACTCATCACACAGGCCGATTCCAATGATCACTCACCACCCTAAAGCCCAAATCGACTAATCTCTCACAATAGCAACGCCCGAATCTACAAATCAGTCAATACACTGAGGCCCAGGTCCCACTCTCAGCATTGAAAAACTCATTATCATTCAGTTTCACTCTTAGAGCCTGAGCTACTAAAACCTTTAGCATGTGAAAAACCTTTTAGCACACGCAACACTATATAACACAACAAATGATTAGTGCAAAACAAATAACGTGACCAATGATTGTTTCTGCATTTGGCACGTGCTATAGGCCTTAGTAAATCAGGCCCATAGTCTTTGACTTGAGTCTCTCAGTATTTAACGTTGACTCAGTAAGTGTGTCTTATCAGCATGTGTATGACTTCATGTGGCCCACTTAATGTACAGATTACAGAATTACTGTCAGATTACTGATTACTGTCCCCCCCCCCCCCCCCTCCAACCCCCACCCTCTGAACATACATGATTGAACTTTCTGAGAAGCCCGACAGATTTGCCCACTGTCTCTTATCTATTTTTTATTTATTCACTCATTTCCAAGAGTGTCCTGACCAAAATCGACAGCAGCAGTCACAACACAGTTACAGACATACAACATTTCACAAGTTAAAGCATAAGAAAAACTAGATCATTAAATAATAGTCAAAGCCTAAATCACAGGTCATAGGCATCAGCAGAAACATAAGCAGGTCAAGGTCTCTAATCCTGTGGTTAATTAGATCCCTACAGTGACAGGATACTTAATCCTGGCCACTTCCTGTCCACTGTAGATCCCTGTTGTGATGTCCCTCTCATTCTCTTTCTCTCACTTTCCGTTAATTGTTGTATAAATACAAAATGTAAAAGCAGAAAGAAAAATAAATAGTTATATTCTTTTCAGACTCTGGGAAAAGACAACAAAACAGATCCTGTTGTGAGTGAAGTGAAATATTATTTTAATTATTATTTTTATCAGAGTTATAGTCTACACATTTCTGTGGAAGAGACACTCACTCCTGTTCTTTCTCCTAACTTAGCCTCCGAAGCCAGAGGACCTCAGCATTGTGTGTTTCACCAGTGGGACTACAGGTATCATTCCTTATTCTTTCATTTTTACCCCTCCATCTTCACTCTTAACTTCTCTGTCACACCTTTGTGTCTCTGTGCATAATTTGAGATAGAACTAAGAAACTCGATTCAGCTGGCAAGTTGATAATCGGATTGGCTGCTGTTCGTTTTAATGCCGTGGTTACCCTCCAGTGAGGTGTGAGTCCTCGCCTTGGACTCACGCCATACTGTGTGCACGCGCACACCTCTCATGTTTACTAATGCGCTCAGGCTTTCATTGATGTATTGTGATAGATACTGATATTCTGTTGTATTTTGTTGTAAGTTGCCACAATCAGTTGTGACAAGAATATCTTGCCAGGAACCATTAACATATCAACCTTCTTCAATTCCCTTTTTAAGTCATTCTGGATACGAACATCTGCTATGTGACTAAATGTAAATATAACGTACTGGGACATTTATTACAGGAGATCCTAAGGGTGCCATGCTAACACACGAGAATGTGGTTTCGGATGCAGCCGGTGTGATTAAAAGCTTTGAGGTGCGTTCCATTACAGTTCATGTAACTATTGAGTTTCTGATGTCAAATAACCATTCACATAAGCTTCAGGGATACAAGTGGGAAAGTCACCTCTGAACACCAAGTTTGGTGAGAAAGACTGCTGTACCGGTGAGAAAAGCGTCTGCATTTCAGCTAAAATATTAAATGTGTTTGCTTTTTGATAAAAACCATTGTTTTGTAACTTTTGAAAGTTAAAATGATTAGTGTTACATATGTTGGTATGAGAGAAACCAACAGACATCTTTTTTGCTATGATAGCAAGAAAACAAGCTGATACATTAACACAAAGCACTCTTTTGTTCCTTAATATCTTTTAAAAGTAGTTGAGATTTAAGGAAACATAATCTGTACATGAAAATAAGACGGTTGAAAATCCCTTATCTGGGACCTTAATTTTTCCTTGAAGAGTTCCAGGCACTTCAATGCTGGCAAGTTGCACACCCCAAAATTACACATCGGAAGGAGTTGTTTCCGACGAGCATGTGAAATTAATATTAGTGCGCGTGCTGATAATTAAACAGCAGTGTTCTCCGTGGCATGTGCTGAAGGAGATGGTTATATAGTGTCTGTGGGTAATGAAAGTAAAGCTCATCTTTCCAGAGTACTGATTTTTGTGTTTTTGTCTTAGAGCACATTTGCCCCAGATACCCAGGATGTCTCCATTTCTTTCCTGCCTCTGGCTCACATGTTCGAGAGAGTCGTCCAGGTACAACAAACCGGTGTTTTCCAGACGACGCCAGTCACATTCAAGACTGCCCATTTCCTTTTTCAGCGGAAGGAAGCTGTTGTATCACTCTGTACACTGATTCTCTTCTGTAAACACTGCAAATAAATTCTGTCTTAACGTGTTTTAATCTTGCAATGAGACTTAAAATCTTATTTTCTTTCTCTCAAGTGGAAAATATTAGCTTGTTTTAAGTTTTTTCTTGACAGGTGAAATTATCTCACCCCATTGGCAATTTTTCAACAAAAAAGTAATAGAAATTAATAAACATTTAAAAAAAGCATAGACTAGACTTTGATTCTAACCACTGTGCTGGTGCTATGAGGAAAGACAGATGGGGAAGAGGGACAGTCTTAATTTGTCCTTTCTCTCTGTCAGACAGTGTTGTATGGTGCCGGGGCCCGGGTTGGCTTTTTCCAAGGGGACATCAGGCTCCTTCCTGATGACATGAAGACACTGCAGCCCACTGTTTTTCCTGTGGTGCCCCGCTTGCTCAACCGAGTGTATGACAAGGTACAGTCATTTTAATCAGAGAGCACAACAAGATACAATTCCGTATATCAGAGAGCACAACACAATACACTTTCAATCAGCGATTACAACACGATACACTTAAAATCAGAGAGCACAACAAGATACACTGAAAATCAGAGAGCACAACAAGATACATTTAAAATCAGAGAGCGCAACAAGATACACTTTAAATCAGAGAGCACAACATGATATGCTTAAAATCAGAGAGCGCAACAAGATACACTTTAAATATGAGAGCACAACAGGATACACTTTAAATCAGAGATTACAACACGATACACTACCAATCAGAGATTACAACACGATACACTTAAAATCAGAGAGCACAACAAGATACACTTAAAATCAGAGAGCACAACAAGATACATTTAAAATCAGAGAGCACAACAAGATACACTTAAAATCAGAAAGCACATGATACACTTAAAATCAGAAAGCACAACAAGATACATTTAAAATCAGAGAGCACAACAAGATACACTTCAAATCAGAAAGCACAAGATACACTTAAAATCAGAGAGGGAAACAAGATACACTTAAAATCAGAGAGCAAACAAGATACATTTAAAATCAGAGCACAACAAGATACACTTTAAATCAGAGAGCACGACATGATATGCTTAAAATCAGAGAGCACAACAAGATACACTTTAAAACAGAGAGCACAACAGGATACACTTTAAATCAGAGAGCACAACAAGATATGCTTAAAATCAGAGAGCACAACCAGATACACTTTAAATCAGAAACCACAACATGATACTCTTAAAATCAGAGAGCACAACAAGATATGACACTTAAAATCAGAAAGCACAACAAGATACACTTAAAATCAGAAAGCACAACAAGATACACTTCAAATCAAAGAGCACAATCAAATCAAAGAGCACAACAAGATACACTTTAAATCAGAAAGCACAAGATACACTTAAAATCAGAGAGCACAACAAGATACACATAAAATCAGAGAGCACAACAAGATACATTTAAAATCAGAGAGCACAACAAGATACACTTTAAATCAGAGAGCACAACATGATATGCTTAAAATCAAAGAGCACAATCAAATCAAAGAGCACAACAAGATACACATAAAATCAGAGAGCACAACAAGATACATTTAAAATCAGAAAGCACAACAACATACACTTAAAATCAGAAAGCACAACAAGATACACTTCAAATCAAAGAGCACAATCAAATCAAAGAGCACAACAAGATACACTTTAAATCAGAAAGCACAAGATACACTTAAAATCAGAGAGCACAACAAGATACACATAAAATCAGAGAGCACAACAAGATAAATTTAAAATCAGAGAGCACAACAAGATACACTTTAAATCAGAGAGGGAAACAAGATACACTTTAAATCAGAGACCACAACATGATACGCTTAAAATCAGAGAGCACAACAAGATATGACACTTAAAATCAGAAAGCACAAAATACACTTAAAATCAGAGAGCACAACAAGATACACTTAAAATCAGAGAGCACAACCAGATACACTTTAAATCAGAACACACAACAAAATACACTTTAAATCAGAGAGCACAAAATGATACGCTTAAAATCAGTGAGCACAACAAGATTTGACACTTAAAATCAGAAAGCACAACAAGATACACTTGATGCTGAAAAACTAGAAATAACTGACTGTAGTTTTTTGCATAAAGAGTGGCTTATCTAAAATATTTTTTTTTAGTTCAGTTACGTTTTTAAATAAAGTTTTTTTTGGGGGGGGGGGGGGGCGTCTCTATGAAAGACATAAATCTTGTATTTATGTAAACTAGATTAGCAAGGCTCCAGTTCCATTGCTGTTAGTGCCTTCTACAGCACAGTTTGCCTGAAAGCCTTTTAAAGGGTAATTTATCTGAAAGGTGTTTCCATGTTATTGCCTCATAAGGTTCAGAGTGGAGCCCAGACTCCGTTCAAAAAGTGGCTGCTCAATTTTGCCATCGAGAGGAAGCACTCGGAAGTGAAGCAGGGGATAATCAGAAACAACAGCATCTGGGACAGGCTCATCTTCCACAAAGTGCAGGTACAATACCAACACCTGTCATACCGGCACATTCCATCAATACCTAAAACAATATAATTGTATTACTGTATACCTAATAGTGTAATACATTATTTTAATAAAACATAAAATCCAAATGTACTGTAAGGAATATTTGATCAAAACATACACCACACAAACAATACATAAACTCTTAACATTTTCGCACTATATAAGCAGTATATGAATGCGTATTTACTAATAATTGCTGTTCATTTTACATCCTACGTGTACTACTGGGTTGTATATTTTAACATGCAACACTTTCTCAAGAGACCTGAGGCTTGCAGCAGTGGCTTAACTCAATGTACACTATGGCGACTGACAGGTGATCTCTTCCTGTAGGAGTCTCTCGGGGGGCGGGTCCGTGTGATGGTGACGGGGGCAGCACCAATCTCCCCGTCTGTCCTCCATTTCCTCAGGGCATGTCTTGGATGTCAGGTAAACCCGCCTCACAGCCCCGCCCACCCTGAACCCTTGAGTCAAGAACATTGAGATTTGTGATGTATTGTCGCCTGAAAAATGTAGCAGCAAAATAATGCTTATCTGTTTTTGCAAAACAGTCTTGTTGACCAGTGGACACGAGTCAATAAGACCACGTGACAATACAATAATGACTCTTATTGACTGTGGTCAGTTCACGCTGTCACAGAGCCTTGATTAAACCACGGCAAAAGATGAAGAAAGAATTTTGCTTTTTGGCTCAGTGGTGCTGTCAGGCCAAAATGTGTCCGTGAGCCAAAATTGATCCGGGCCAGAGATCGGAATGCTTGGAATGTCGTTGCTATGCCAACAGACACGCGAGCAAGCATTGTGTACGCGTAGCATTGTGACGTGTTCGCAACTTGCTTGACACCTCAGAATCACACCGACAACAAACTCGCGCTCTTTTTTCCTACAAAACAAAGCATTTTTCATGGGGGTGAACGCGTCGCATATAAAAAAATAAAAAAAAAAAAATATAATCGTCATCAAGAAAAGTACCAATAATAGGCCCAAAAAATAACAATTAGGGAGACCTGATCGACGACAGTAGTATTATTTTTTTTTGGGCTATTCAACAAAACGCGCGAGGCCTACTTACTTTTCCACCCACCTGGTTAACTTAACTTGCAAAACGAGCTATAAATTTTTTTTTTTTTTTTTTTTTTTTTTTTTTTTAAAAAAAAAAAATCCGGCGTTTGTTAACAACGGTTAACGATTTTTTTTTTTTTTAAAATTTGAACAAGGAAAAACAAAAACATCACATTTCAGTGCAAATTATATGTCAATTAAATGTTTAAATAAATTAAGAATAAGATTTATACGTTTAACCCTAGGTAGTTAGGTTAGCAACGTTTCATCGAAATTAATTAGGCGATTAATCACAATCAAAACAAAAAAATAAAACAATACACAATATAAGCTTAGGTAGCCTATATAAAGGGAAAAAAAAAAAGTATCTGATGTGATGATAGTTGAGTGATGATGAGTGATGATGTGATGAGTCTCCGTCCGTCCCACTATCTCCGGCTAAAAGCAAGCAAAAAGCAAAAAGTCACCCCCACGTGCGTCAAAGAAAGGAAAAGGCAAGTGCAACACGCGTCACAATGCGTCGTGTGTGTGGTTGGCATAGCAAAACATTCCAAGAATTCAATTTTCTGGGCCCGGGAGTGCCATTATAATGATGAAGAAAATAAAATTCAAACTTACAAAATATTAGAAACTATTTGCAAGCTAGCCTACTTTGGGTATGGAACTAGACCCCCCTCCCCTGCTCAGAGTGACTTTTGAACAATCTGTCAATTAAAAAAAAAAAAAAACTGCTCTGCCTCCTCTCAAAATTTCATTCTTTTTATAATTTAAATTGTCAGCAGGCTGATGAACTTTAAAGTGAACTTTAGGCTATGCACCAATCGGTGCACAGTGATGCAAAAGTTGCAACAAATAATAAACAGAGTTGAAACCACATTATGAAGTGCAATTGTAAAATTGAAATTGTTATTAATACAATTTTGACAGGTGAATATGTTTGCAATTCACTCATAATTATGAGCAAATTAAAGCTTGATTATAGTCTGGCGTGGTCACCGTCTGCTCAGACGGATCGCAGTGTAATATGCCAAACTGCAATAGAGGATATTGTTCTGAAGACTCTAATTGTGATGTCACAGGGCACCAGCATCCCACCTGTGACGTCAAAGCGCAGCTGTGTTCCACTTGTGATGTAACAGCACAATGATATTCCCAATAAAGCATTCTTGAATTAAATAGTATTTCAGTTGTGACGTCACCCCACTCTTCTCTTTATGATATTGTGGCCATGTCTGACCTTGTCTTAATGAGTCATGTCATCCCTGTCAGATTTATGAGGCATATGGCCAGACAGAGTGCACAGCTGGCTGCACCTTCTCTGCATCAGGAGACTGGACAGCTGGTAAGTCACCACTGACTGTGTATCTGACTTACACTTCTCGCAGCGCCTTATTATTATGTATATATTCAATATATATACAAAACATAAATATCGTCATTTGAAAATGCATTTCTAATTTGGACACATGCACAATGTAACTATGCACGATTAGTCCCGAAGGCTACATTATCAACCCCTTGTACCCCCCTCCTTTTCGAACATTTTCAGCCTCAATAATTCAGTTATCATGAGGCCAAAACCCAGTACATACATGCTTTATATAAGGTGCATTATTACATACATACAACTGTATAAGTGCAGTTCTTATTGTGAAGCTCCAAGTTCATGGGTTTTTAATATTTCTCACTCTGGTGGGATAAAATAGCCATCGTGACTTATGAAGTCTTGATCAACACTGTTTAGAGTGTAACTTATGGTTAAAGTTCATTTTTGTAGAGGAAGACACAGTAAAAATGGGGAATGAACAAATTGTCATTACCATTTTACAACCATTACTCATAATACGCGCATGTCTTCACTCAGGACACGTTGGCATCCCTCTTCCGTGTAACATTGTAAAACTTGTTGACGTCGAAGAAATGAACTATTTCGCTGCAAACGGCGAAGGGGAGGTAAGCACACCAACAAAACAAAAAAAAGCGCTCTCATGTCTCACACACACACACACACACACGCGTGCGCAATGCACACCAGCACACATGACTGAAAGCTTTTACTAAAAAGACGGTTCTCACTTCCAGTTGACAATCGTGAATAGATAGCGAACATTACAAATGCAAATGCAACGGCTTTCCAACAGTTAAGGGTTCTGGTGGTTCCGTAATGTTGTGGCGTGCCTGTTCCTGAAATACCCCTGAGATGCGTCAGTCATCGCTGAATAGCACGGAGTCACCTTCACCCATTGCTAAAAGCATTTATTTCCTGATGCGAGAAGGCCCACAGAACATGAACCATCATTCAGTGGTTTGACCGTCATTCAGTGGTCACGGCCTTCCACTAGATCTGAACCAGACTGATTTCCCACTCTATCACCTAACCACGAGTCGTTTAATCTTCTTGTAGTAGAATCCCCATTCCACCTATACAACTCCAACACTGGTATTCTATGATTCCACAGCACATGCAGGTCACATTGGCCACACATGGTGGCCCTACGCCCTATTATTAAATGACTTTACATTAATTTCAAAGTTTTTCTACTTTCTACTGACTGTAGATGTATGGTGTGATAGGATGCTGGCGGGGGGGTTGACGGTTGCTATCGCAGAATTACAGAGCTGGTATTCTCTTACAGGTCTGCATTAAGGGCAAAAATGTGTTCAAGGGATATCTGAAAGACAAGGAGAAGACTGCCGAGGCCCTGGATGAAGACGGGTGGCTCCACACGGGAGACATTGGGAAATGGCTGCCGGTAAGACTGCTTAGCAACCGATGACCACGTACATTGTGCCCTATGCAACTCTGCTCCTGCCAGCAATAAAGAGTAACGTAGCAACAAAGTAGCGACTTTATCAGGAAGGATACGTAATATGTTATTGTTTGCATATTCAGCATTAGAACCGCAAATTATTTACAAGGAATAATTCTTTCCCATATTTGCATAGGAGAGCCTGAAATCCCTGTTTTTAGCAGCAAATTCATCAATATTAGGCTACTAATTTTCTTCCTTGAATGTGTGAGTGCATGCAGGTTTCTGAATAATTATTACGCACAGACGGTACTGGGGTTCGAATCAGCGGTTGTTGGATGGGTGCAGGGGCGAGACGGGAAGTTGAATGTTCAAATATTTGATCTTGGGACCTACGTTAGTATTTGTCGCTAACGTGCACGCTATTCCAGAAAGCCAAACGCTAACCCGATACGTCCCGGCCGAATTTCCCAAACCTGGTCACCTGACCTCGGCTCAGTTTTCTTAGACCTCATGCCCCTTGAAACCTTCCCAAGCTCGTCTCTCCTGAAAACCACAGCTCAAAGACAGAGAAAGCATTCTGTGGTGGACTTACCTGCCGCAGGAAGGCACCTTTGTCGCTTCCATGCAGCATACCATCCAGTTTTTTCCGGTAAGTGTGTGGACCTGGCACACCTGCACGGACATGTCTCTGCCCTAGCGTCGGCAAGAACCGGCTCGCCAGCTTCGTTAGCTAGCTGCAACAATGAACTCCCCCCACCAACCCTCCGGGGGCCTCGGCTGAGAGCTGCTAATTAATTTTCAGCTATTTTTTTTTTTCTACGGCTGCATCAGTTAGCACCCTCTCACCCGCAACACGATGGAGCCTCATTAGGGTCCTGTCCCAACCTGCTCTGAGGTAGCAGTAATTACACACACATCAGCCCCTCTCACGGGATGGGATTTAGCGCCGACATGCTGTCATCTTCAGTCCGTTTCAGAGAGAAAAGGGGGGGGAAGGGAGAGAAAGAGCGAAGGAAAGAGACATGGAGAAAGGAAAAATAAAAGTGGCGCAATCTCTTCCCCACAGAGCGGAGTCCTGAAAATCATTGATCGTAAGAAGAACATCTTTAAACTGGCCCAGGGAGAGTACATTGCCCCGGAGAAGATCGAAAATGTCTATGTGAGGAGTGGGCCGGTGGCTCAGGTGTTTGTGCATGGAGAGAGCTTACAGGTAAAAGCAATGAGCGCTCTCAGAAACAACATCAAAACACATAATTTACAATGTAGGGCTACTCACAACTACTCCAGTCCAATATTCTATTTTCTATAACTTGCAGTACGATAGAAACTCCTGTAATCTACAAAAGTGCAGTTCCAATTTTTTTGTAGTCTATAGCACTGGTTCTCAACCATGGTCCTGAGAGCCCCCCCTGTGTATGCTAGTTTTCGTTTCAACCAAAATTGCGATCCCAGAATTTTAACAAGCTGTAAAAAATATTTTATTAGGTGCTTTTCATGTTTATCTTTTTCAGAAATAGCTATGCACAAATAGCTATCCACGAAGAATAAAATTCCCATGTTCACATTGTGCTTATTGTGCTATATTGCAAACAAAAAAAGTGTTTTAACTGATCAAAATAAAGACTAAGGTAAACCAATAGGCTCCGAAGTTGCTTCCTAATTTTCTCCTTAAACTTATTAACACAATGCATTATCGCTCTAAACACGAAAAACACCTAATTAAGAAAAAATTGCCTTAACCAGACTTGCACGGAGGATTCAGGCTCATGCCCTCAACTGGATCAAGTGACAAATAACTAGGTTGTTTTCTTAAAACAAACTATAACTCTTACAGTTACTCTGTTTTTTAAAGCTTGTTTTCTATTTAACTTGTGTTTTTTTGCTATTTTATAGTTCAGAATATATAGCTGACTGTATTATATTCTATGTTCATTACTAGGGACAGCTCCTACGTTGTGAGAAAGTTGTGCTTTGTCGGATCTGCTTTGTAGTCGCGCCAATGACCTTCGCTTTGGATAAAAGCGTCTGCCAAATAGTTGTAATGTAATGCAGTGTACTCTTGAATTTACACAATCCATGATTGATGATGAGATGACAGAGCCAGGATTTCCACCAGGGAATACAACTTATGGCTTTCACATACCTAGTGGCAATACACCATTATCAGATGGCCTTTGTGATCTATCGCACGGACCACTCAAAGTGTGTTCAGTGGTGGTGACAAATATTTTGCAATGCCCATTCAGTTGATGATGATAGTTTTGCCGTGCATGCGCCTTCAGCTACAAAGGATGGGGAGGATTGGGTGGAGGAGAAAAGGGGGCGGGGAGAAGATGAGGAGGATTTACACGCGTATATTTGTGTATGTATCACTATCAAGAAGATGGCTCATCTCTTAAAATCGGATTGCCTGTGAGCGATGGTGGCCCCGCACAACCAAACATCTCTGTCTGGCTGTAGGCTTGCCTGGTGGGCATAGTGGTTCCTGACCCAGATGTGCTTCCCAGTTTCGCCGCCAAATTAGGAGTAGAGGGCTCATTGGAGAAGCTCTGCAAGAATCAGGTACCTCACTTTTATTCAGGCCTGAATCAACTTATAACCCAACACAACTAATAAGCCATGTCATGAGGGGATTCCCTCTTGCTAAGCAGTCTTCCGCAACTGTTATAGCCACACCCAGATTTGACTAACATAAACAAGTTAGATTTCTTCTCGTTTTCTTTCGTTTTATGTTTATATATTTTTGGTATTAATTGTATACTCCTGTGTTGTCAAGGAATATTGATGTGAAGAAGGATACAATTAAATATAATATGGAATTGTCCACTAGAGGGACCCAATGGGAGAAACAACTTACATCAACAGTCCCCAACCCTGTTCCTGGAAATCTAAGGTCCTGTTGGTCTTCACTCCAACCCTAACAAAGCACACCTCATTCAACAGCTAGGTTGTGTCCGAATCAGAGCCCTGTCTACTGCGCCCTGTCTCCTGCGTACAGTGCAATGGCAGAAGTAGGCTGTTTAATGTGCACTGTTCCAAAAATATCCGCCGTAATATTGTCTAACCATACTATGGAAGTGTCATTAGCAGGTCATAAGACGTCCCACCAGTGTTGCAATGTCTGTGGTTTTACAGCTAAATTGGGATACTAGATATGATGATTCAATTTAAAATACGTTGGTTTCGGTTAAAAATATATTTTGGGCTAGTTTTGAGTCGCCATTTGGCTGGAAAGTCTTGCGAGATCTGGCAACCCTGCGTCCCACCCTTGTCGCTGCCATGTCATGTGTTGTTTTTGTTGTATTTGAAGGAAAACTTCAACGATGCTTCTACTCATTTTTTTTAAACGAAGCTTCACGTCATATTTATGCATCCGAAAATGTACGTGTACTTCCGAATGCACTCAGCGAAACCCCGGAAGTGTGTCATCCAGGTGTTTTAAGTATACTGCAATTTCACCTACTCAACGACTTTCTCGTCCTATCTACTCACCAAGGCTACTCAATAGTGTGGAAGAGTGCTCATTCGGACAGAGATCTCCTTGAACTGCTAATTAGTAGAATCAGGTGTGCCAAATTAGGGTTGGAATGAAAACCTACAGGGCAGTAGATCTCCAGGAACAGGGTTGGGGACCACTCACTTATATGGAGAGGGCAAAGGTGATTGTTATCAGGTATTGACTTTGGTTTCTCTGTGCAGAAAATCAAAAAAGGGATACTCTCTGACCTAATAAGACTGGGTAAGGAGGCTGGACTGAAGTCCTTTGAACAAGTAAGCAACATTTACATATTATATAGGCTACATACTTTGTTTTCCCACTATTGTGAACTCCTCACGCATGCACAGTAGACTAAAGCCAGACGCTGTTCTTCTCCGCCCAGGTCAAGGATCTGCACCTTCACCCCGAACAGTTCAGCATCGAGAACGGCCTGCTGACGCCCACGCTGAAAGCCAAGAGGGCCGACCTGACAAAGCTTTTCAAGACCCAAATCGACAACCTCTACGCCAACATCCAGTGATGTGTCTTGAGGACGCCATTTCATTTCACTTCTCGACTTGGGTGGCATTTCACCTCTCTCAAGGCGCTTAAGAAATGTCTATTTTCTTCCATAAACAAAATAATCTATATAAGTATATATATATTTTTTTTGGATGACACAAGATTAAACTGGAAAGAGTCGTCTTTTCTGAGTTTAGCTCCTGGGATCAGAAGAAAACTTCATCATTGGATGACGGACAGGACAAAGTACCAGCAGGAGAAAGATATTTCACTCAGGAGCTTGCCGGACCCTGTAGGCCTTCAACCTCCTAATGGATCTCAGAAATGTGTTAGGATACAATCAACCAACACACCCAATTTAAGACAGTGAGAGGGTCCAATTCAATATAGTTGCCAGTGTCTGTGGAACGATGACAACAATACCACATTCTGTTTTATAATCATTTCCGTAATTTTTAAAACATAACAGAAAGGTGCTAGATTACTTCCCCTATGATCATTGCATGTCAATCCTAAGACTTTACTGCTAAATCAACATCATGGCATTAAAAGTTAATCAGGGCCTGTTAAATATCCCTGAAGATTTTAACTTTTATTTTTAATGTTGACATTTCAATAAACAAATTTCTCTAACTTTCTCAAAACTCTAAAGACAATAGGAAAGAGCTCTCCAATTAGTCCAGCAAACACACATGCCACCAAGGTCTGATTCTTAGACAGTGTGGCCTCCTGGGTAATGTAGGCCTGTTCTCAGGTGAAGGCTGGCCAGGGTGGTACGATCCTCCACCAAGGGGGTATTTCACAAAGCAGGATTAAGGAGTTAGCTGGCTAACTTTTCTGAATATTTAGAATTTAATGACATCTGATTGGACGAGAGCCTCGGTTACTTCAAAATATTTACAAAAATTAGCCGGCTAACTTCTTAAATACCCCCCAGGGCTGCAGAAGGGCTGAGCAAGATTGGGCCATTATGAACCCCAAAAAAGCACTTGGATACACAGTTTAGAATGACAAATTAGACCACGTTGATCTTTTTTCAGCTTTTCTTTTAATGACTTTCAATTTCACAAAGTTTTGAGCTCGTCATTCACTGCAATTAATAATAAAAAGAAAATGTACATATCAAAGAAAAGTAAGGCTTGCTTAAATGCGGATCAAAGTGAAGAGGGATTTGGTGTTTAGTTTTAAGTGGAACGGGACATGCTACGGCGGTCACACACCAAAAAGGAGACTGAGTCTCCTTTGCTCCATTTGGAACATAGACGCTCTTTATCCTAAAAATCTCAAATATTCCCGACTAAACACTTCTCCCTACAAATCAAATACTGCTAATTTCCATGTTGTGAGCCGTCTCTATGTACTCAACCATAATTCTAAAGGCATTGAAAATCATTTTCAATACTGCAAAAAGATATTTTGAAATGGCATGTGAACTGGTTTTAAGAAATGGACTTGGTGAGAGATATTGTGTTTGCATTTTCTTTTCATCTATGAAGAGTTAAGGTGAGGCTCTCTCTTGTCTTAATACAAAATGTATTAAAATAAAAAGGTTATTTCTACTATACAAAGAATACAGAGACCTCCACAGCCACCGTCTTGCCAGATCCAGTCGCATAATAAAAACAGAAACAAGACTATTATCATAATCATAACTATTATAATAACTACAATAGGTCCAAGTAAAGAGATTGCTCCAATACATAACTAACAAAAAGCCTCCAAATAAAACATGCGCCTGGCGCCCCATTCTCACCCAAGTTTTTTTAAAATTATTATTCATTTAATTTTTTTTTTTTTTACAATATATTAATTTTCTTTTTTCTCCTCGCTGGTGGTGGAGTTGTTCGCTGTGTCGTACAGGCACTTCTCCGCGCATTTCCGTGGAAACCACCCTCGCGCGCGGACTCCAGCTAAAAAAGAAGAGGGAGCAAAGACGTGAGGCGAAATCGCGAAAGCGAAACCGGACGTGTATCGCGATACAGAACCGCGCCGCCGATGTAACAGTGACAACGCCCAACCCAAACCCAACACAACACGGTGAAAGAGAAACCTCCAAGTGAAAGAGAAACCTCCAAGTGTAAGCCGAGGTTTCTTTTTCACGTGCAACACACAATAAAAAAAAAAAAACCTAACACACGCGAACAAACACAACACAGCAAGCAACCCACCATAAAGAGAAACCTAACACACAGCCAAACGCAACACAGCAAGCAACCCACCATAAAGAGAAACCTAACACACAGCCAAACGCAACACAGCAAGCAACCCACCATAAAGAGAAACCTAACACACAGCCAAACGCAACACAGCAAGCAACCCACCATAAAGAGAAACCTAACACACAGCCAAACGCAACACAGCAAGCAACCCACCATAAAGAGAAACCTAACACACAGCCAAACGCAACACAGCAAGCAATCCACCATAAAGAGAAACCTAACACACAGCCAAACGCAACACAGCAAGCAATCCACCATAAAGAGAAACCTAACACACAGCCAAACGCAACACAGCAAGCAATCCACCATAAAGAGAAACCTAACACACAGCCAAACGCAACACAGCAAGCAATCCACCATAAAGAGAAACCTAACACACAGCCAAACGCAACACAGCAAGCAATCCACCATAAAGAGAAACCTAACACACAGCCAAACGCAACACAGCAAGCAATCCACCATAAAGAGAAACCTAACACACAGCCAAACGCAACACAGCAATAAATCCACCATAAAGAGAAACCTAACACACAGCCAAACGCAACACAGCAAGCAACCCACCATAAAGAGAAACCTAACCCCAATCCAACCCAGCATAAAGAGAAACATGACAGCCGTCTGTTACAGAAAAACCTTCACTCACGCGACAAGGAACTTCACTCACGCGACAAGCGGTGTAAACCCAGACAACACCACCGCAAAGCACTGAACAGTATTTTTAAACAGTCGAAGCTCAGAAGAATGGCGGTAAAACAGTGCCAGAAATTGCGGTCTTTACCTTTGGCTTGATCTTCGCTCAGGACCTTGTCTCCATACATCCACCATCTGTGCACAAAGCACAATACATTACTAGCATTTAGCAGTAATGTAGCTTTCATGGCTTTATCCAAAGTGACTTTTTTTAAATTATTTTTTTATTATTATTTTTTTTTTACACATATGTATACAGCTGGATATATACTGGAGCAATTCAGGTTTAGTACCTCGCTCAAGTGCCCTACCTGGGAATTGAACCTGCAACATTTGGGTTGCAAGGCCAGTTCCTTACCCATGATTCTACACGGCACAACACTATTGGGAAAAAGTGTGTATTTTATCGCTAGAAAAGCATATTAGTATTATGTATAATATACACCATCACATATACCTGTACATGCAATTTATTCTTATCTTGAGTTTTTCAGCTTCACACTTTATCTCTAATGTTTCACTTGCAGTTTTGTACCCATACTGGTTTGTTTTTGAAGCATTTTATGTTCTGTACACAAAGTCTTTGTCTACGGTTCACATTGATTCAAATATAAGGGGGGGGAACTTATCACACGATCGCCCGTTACTTGTGCAGGGGGATCCCCAAATTTTGAGCCAGGCGAAAAACAGTAGTCAGCTAAGGGTGTTGGCGGCTGGGAGATACATTTTTCCCGATGACATTTTTACTAAATTAATTAGCAAACCTTAAAGATATGCATAAAATTGGCCTATAAAACAGAGGTGTATAGTCGGCCATTTAGCCTACAGCTGGTGCTTGGGGAAACTGCATGTGAGAGGTGGACAGGGATGGGGGCGATCCAGTCGGCCGTCACATCTCTCCCTAATCCCCCCCATATCGGCGCCCTGTGGGCAGCCCCTGGTCCCCCGCCCCCTCCCTAGGGCCCCGCCCTGACTCACTTGGTACCGCGGGTGGCGAACAGGACCTCCCCCCGGGTGAGGCAGATGCGCGGCTCTTCCGTGCACGGCGTCCTCAGGAAGGTGCGGAGCCCCTTGCCGATCGGACAGCACGCACCGTTGTAGTCCTCGACCACTCGGTACTGGATCTGACAATCACAGCGGCATCGCGGCTAATCACTTACACTGCTCAACTCACAGCACACTACACACACCAAAAAAAGAAAATATTCCAAAAAATATTCCATTCCACACGTTCTTGCCCTTATTACATAAGTAAATACAGCGCCCTTATAAAAAATTTACCGTTTGGTGAATTAGCTTAATGTCACACTGAAAGAATTTGAAAAATACAACCAGATATGCAGTAGATATGGATGGATCACTTTAAGGGTCGTTTCTCCTGACAACTTTTCCTATTGAACTCTATTGAAAAAGTAAGTCAGGAGAAGAAACCCTTCAAGTTATCCATCCATATCTACTGTATTTCTGGCAGCAGAGTGATGGTTTGAGGCTTGTTTGATACATCAGCCCCTTGATGACTTAGAGCCATTTAGCCAACCATATGTCCCATACTGTTCCAATGTAATTTACAGCTAAATGTAGTCCCCACCCCCCCAATTTCCATAGAGATTCATTCAAATGCAGAGAGGTTATAGTATCGCTTGTAAGAGTACCAGAAAATAAGATATCAAGAGTCTTTTGATGTTGTTGGGTCACAGACATCAGGAAGTCATGGCATGCAAAGGATATGCGACCAAATACACTGCTCAAAGAAATGAAGGGAACACTTAATCAACACAGTATAACACCAAGTCAATTAAACTTCTGGGATATCGATCTGTCCAGTTAGGAAGCGTAAACGATTGTGAATCAATTTCACCTGCTTTGGTGCAAATTAAAGTGACAACAGATGGACAGGAGAGGCAACAGCAAGACAACCCCCAAAAAGTAAATGGTTTTGCAGGTGGTGGCCACAGACCATTTCTCTCTCCTTATCCTCCCTGACTGATTTTTCCCTAGTTTTGCATTTTGCTAGTACCCTTGTCACTACTGGTAGCATGAGGCAGTACCTGCAGCCCATTCAGGTTGCATAGGTAGTCCAGCTCCTCCAGGATGGCACATCCATACGTGCCGTCGCAAGAAGGTTTGCTGTTTCACCCAGCACAGTCTCAAGAGCGAGGAGGAGATACCGGGAGACGGGCCATTACACGAGGAGAGCTGGACAGGGCCGTAGAAGGGCAAAAACCCAGCGGCAGGACCAGCATATGCTCCTTTGTGCGAGGAGGAACAGAAGCAGCACTGTCAGAGCCCTACAAAATGACCTCCAGCGGGCTACTCGTGTGCATGTTTCTGACCAAACTGTCAGAAACAGAGTCCATGAGGGTGGCATGAGGGCCCGACATCCTGTAGTGGGACCTGTGCTCACAGCCCAGCACTGTGCAGCTCGATTGGCATTTTCCAGAGAAAAGCAGAATTGGCAGGTTCGCCATTGGCGCCCCGTTCTCTTCACAGATGAGCAGGTTCACACTGAGCACATGTGACAGATGTGAGAGAGTCTGGAGACGCCGTGGCAAATGTTATGCTGCCTGCAACACCATCCAGCATGACCGGTTTGGTTTAATTGACTTGGTGTTCCCTTAATTTTTTGGAGCAGTGTATTAAAAATGATTACTTTATTCTATATATAAATGCAGGGGTGCCAATAATTGTGGCACACATGGCTTTGTTAAAAATAATTCTTTCTTGATGAGTTTTTTTTTTCTCATAATAAATTCACCAGTGAGTTTTTTTTATAACCCATTTTACTCATCTTTACCAGGGGTGCCAATAATAGTGGAGGGCACTGTATGTGCTGAAAGTAAAATACATGAACATGCTTCTAGGGTCTCACATTTTTACTTATCAACTTGTCTTTGTTCTATAGATAAGATATGTTACAATGCCACCGGTAACCATTTTTCATAGCCTTATTTGTTACAAATAAATACAAATAAAGTTAAGTTCCATGCTTTTGGCACCATCAGGTGTACAACTAGCAGTACTGCATCTACAGGGTTCCCACTCTTTTTGAGAAATCATTTTCCAGAAGTTTGTCTTGACAATCCAGGACAGCACTTGCTCACAAACGGTCATATAATTTACCAGCTAGTATCGACACATTTAACCCCAGTTTTATTCCTCCGTTTTTAATGATGCAGGGTTCATGATGAAGTGTCTCACGTTCATTACAGGTGACTGCTACATACATCACTGCTAATTGTACAATAAGGTCATCTGGCCACCACTTGTGGTTAGATGTGACCAGCACTGGTATGTTTGTGTTTAGTTCTTACTTACAAGCTACAGAAACATATTTAAAAGGGAAGACACCTTTCTGACAGAAAGTGTCACAAACCACATGCCACAGCCGACAAGTGGTGTAAATTCATCATTTTAATTCTCATTCAGCTCAGAGAGAATACCGTAATTCCTCGTAAATGACGTACATAATTTTATAGGGAAGTAGCACTGTGCTGTACATTGCCGTAAAACTCAAGACTATGTACTTTTTAGCTGCACAAAATTAACGTTTTGTAGTCATTACGGTTAGGATTTTACAGCACTTTAAAAATAAGAGGAGAATAAGCATGAGCTTGTCAAATGGCATGGCCGGCCAAAAGAAATGGAGCATGGGCCTTTGTTTTTGCCAGTTTCAAACGAAATACACACCTAGGTTTACATAGGCGATCTGAGTGAGGGGCTAAAATACAATTAAAATTTTCCAGGACAACATAGATCTTTTTTCCAGGATATTTAGATATTTAGTAAATTTTCCAGGTTTTCCATGACTGGAAATCTAGTCTCTGAATTTCCAGGTTTTCCAGCACGAGTGGGAACCCTGATCTACTTACACTTCTCACTCTTTTATCAGCTTTCTGTTTCAGTTGCTCAATCTGAGGGGAAAACAAAGAAAGTTAAAGAAAATTTACCTAAACACTAAATATCATTATATTGTTATTATAAGTTCATGCACAGCATCAAAGTAAAAATGACAAATTCTGTATCAGATTTGTATACATTTTCACACTCTAAAAGGGTGTGTCCGGAATGGGGTGCTTTCTCAAGACAGCTAATGGCGCGCAGCACTGATGCGCTCCAATGGACAATCTGTACTTAAACTGCATGGAAGGTTCTGTTCAGCACATAAAAGCGGCATCAATTATTTTACATCCGTTTGACTACTTAAACTTGTGGGAGTAAAGAAGGACTATGACTAATCTTTGGAATGCAGAGGAAGTAGAAAACCAGCACCAGAACTGAGTCTGAGTCACTGTGCCTTGATACCACTGTGAATCGGTCCTACGTGAACAAACAGGCACCTGAGTCACTGTGCCTTGATACCACTGTGAATCGGTCCTACGTGAACAAACAGACACCGATTTGTCTGCATGCTTGTTGTGTGCCCAACGGTTAACAATGGCGGTCACAGCCAGCAGGAATACTCCTGCGGTCACGGGCCGTGACCGTACTCACGGTTAAGGTGTGCTGGTGACACTTCTCGTGCACAGGCCACTCTACGCCATCCCCCTCGGGCACGCCCGACCAGGTGAACACCTGCTTGAAGTTCTCCCATCGGCTGCCCAGGTCATAGGGAAAGACAAACTCCTCTCCCGTTTGGTAGTACTGGATTCTGTCTCTGGCCTGGGAGGAGAAGGAGACGGGCGACGGTTTAGCGCTCCGATAGTTTTTCGCAAAGTCGAAGCAAGCGCAGGCCGGGCTACGGGGGGTGAACCGTGCTCCGCACAGGAGAGTGAGCATGTATTACAAACACAGGGAAACCGCAACAAACACAAAGGAAACCGCAACAAACACAAAGGGAACCGCAACAAACACAAGGGGAACCGCAACAAACACAAGGGGAACCGCAACAAACACAAAGGGAACCGCAACAAACACAAAGGGAACCGCAACAAACACAAAGGGAACCGCAACAAACACAAGGGGAACCGCAACAAACAGAAAGGAAACCGCAACAAACACAAGGGGAACCGCAACAAACACAAAGGAAACTGCAACAAACACAAGGGGAACCGCAACAAACGCAAAGGGAACCGCAACAAACACAAAGGAAACCGCAACAAACACAAAGGTAACCGCAACAAACACAGGGAAACAGCAACGTGAAAGGCGTGAGCTGACGAAGAAACCAGAGGGGGCGCAGTTGGGAAACAGTGTTTTTCCCCCCCCTGGAGTTCCCAGATGACACTCAAACTGTGTGCGCTTGGGCCGTCAAATTGAAATTCAATATTCGAATATATTGTGAACAGGAAAAAAACAAAAAACATTTTTGAGTTGTTAAAATTAACATTAAAATTTGTAATCGCATGTGAGTTGAAACTCTAACTTGTTCCCCATGTCAAAACATTACCTCTTACAACCCTGTTTTTTCCGCTTGTGCATAACCAATGAAACTAGCCAATGACAGAAGAGCTCGTTCACGCTCACACACAACATGGTAACAACATGGCTGAAAGCTTGTTGGCTAAAGAGGTTAAACCTGTTTTGTTCACACAACCTATACAGCCAACGGCAAGCCATGTAGCCAAATATGAACAAAATAAACATTACATTTTTTGGTCCAATTAACAGCCCTAGCATGCACCTACTTTTCTACTTTGCAGTCAATTGCAGTTGAGAATACCGCATAATGGTGGCAAACCTGCTGTTAAATTCTCTGTTGTTGTCCCAAATTCCTATCGCAATGTTTAAAAGAAGTCAAAGGTCAGTTCCTTTAGTTTTATCTGAAATGCAGCCTCCATTAAATGAACTGAATCTATCCTCTAAAATGGGGGAGAAGGCCCTATAGGTTTGATTTTTTTGTGAGCTAAAATGCAATGCGACACATTAGAAATGGCATCGATAAATGATTGTTAAGATGAGAACCAACATGTTATACAATTATTTTTGGCTAGGGTTCCCCTCAGTGGTGACTCATAATAGGTAGGAAAAAAATACCAGCTGCCACTCAGATGGAGATAATATCACCATATCATAAATCACTGGAAAATTTTACACGTTGCTGTCAGTTTTTTGGAAACACAGGGAAACAAACAGCAGGATGGCTGCAAACGTGCACGTCGACCCACTCCGAAATCGCACGGCCTCTTCGACTACGGGTGTGGAAGGACACGACAACGGCATCTGCTGCAAACTCAGTTCTGCAGGCGCTCTTTTAGGCGAGACGTGAGCACGGGACGCAAACGTGCCATCCGTGCTCGGCACGCCGCTCGCAAGCGGTTCGGTAACAGGGAAAGAAGCCGCGCCCACCTTCTCCTCGATCCAGGCTTCGATTGACGTTCGGTTTCGGATGATCACTTTCATCTGGGGGCGAGGAGAACAACAGCAGAATCAGAACAGGTGAAAACCTTTCGTTCGTGCCTCGGAACGACTCTTATAGCAACGGGCCCGCGCGCGTGCTACGGCACCCGGGCGGGGCCGCACCTGTATGAAAAACAGCATCCCCACAGCTATCGTGGTGCCCAGCGCCAGCCCCAAGGCGAAAAGCGTGGCGGCGAAGGCGGGCACGCTGAACGGCATGATGGGATTGTGAGTCCTCTTGACGGCGCTCATGTCGATTTTCACCGAGCTCCACCCAAACGATATCTGCGAGAGGAGAGGACAAGATCAGGGAGTCATCCCCACCCCCATTCTGTCAAACGCACAAGGACAGCATTCACAATCATTTCGCCTTAACCACACTCGCTGCTACAGCTCACATTCCGTACCTAATCCAATCAGGGACATTTCACCAAAGAGATTCCGGACAAGCACCGCCCCTTAAAGGTACAGCAGCAGCGATGCTATACTGGAGCTACGCCGTTTACTCAAACCTGGATCCATCAGATCTCGTGCCTAGTTCTCGAACATGACTCCAACACTACTACACTGGATGAGGTAAAAACCCAAACTTGTGACGCTGGAAGAGGGAAGTGTTCCGCCCCCTGCTGACCAGAAAAGGGGGCTGCAGCGTCACTCACTCGGTCGTTGAGCTGGGTGTACATGGTCATGGTGAAGATGAAGGCCGCGTGAAGGCAGCCCAGGGGTGCCAGCAGCAGGAAGCTGGTGAAGTAGGCGTGGTTCAGGTGACCACAGCAGTTGTTTATCCATGGGCAGTGGTGATCCATTTTCATCACACACCTGGACACAAAATATCAAAACATTTTCTAGGCGCTAAAATCGCTTTTCTTGAAAAAAAAAAAAGCAAAACGGATGTCAGATATTTTTGACAAATTACTGTAGTGTACACTTATGGTGAAGACACGCTACGTACACACTTCTGAAATACACCCATCTGTCTCATTTGCTTGAAAACACAACTGTACTAAAAATGTATACTGCGCTGAACTTATACCTGTTAAACCAGTTCAGGAGTACACAGTACACATGTATGGCACTCGTACCTGTTACACTTGCGGCAGTGGTGGGATCTTGGGGGTTTGTATCCTTGGCACACTCTACAGAATTGTAAGTACACGGAATCTTGTGAATTTTCCTGTTGAAGAACAAAAAAAATAAAAAAATAAAAAAATAAAACACAGAAACTCTTGTTATTTAAAAAGGGCTCACTAGCATTACACGTTAACTGCCGGAGCAAATCACTCAAAAGAAATTACAAAAAACAAAACACGCATAACTTTCAAATAATATATAATGATCTAAAAACCAACGATAACCTTCATGATCCTGTCTCTGAAAATTGAGGGACTGTGTCTTAGATGGTATGGAGTTGGAGCTGAAGGGCGAGATATCTGGGCGAGTTTTTTTGTAATGGCCCCCCAGTCTGGAATTAATTCTGGCCGTGGCAGTGCCAACTGTTCCCAGGAGACCAAAGCCATGCTATGTAATGCATTGCCCAGCAGAGGGGGAGTTCAATACACAAACAAAACAAAGAAGTGAAAAGCAGTTACGTTAAACCGAAAAGGAGAACCCTCGTCCATAGCCACATTTTCCACCCGACTTATTTTTTTTAGTGTAGCGTCATACGAGGACAACTCTACTACTAATCGTTAGACTTTGTCCTGGGGATAGTCCTGTCCAGGAACTACATCAACACTGTGCAGCGGAGCAGAAAGCCTCCTTTGGGGCATATAATTTTACTTGCCCCCATACTTACTTTGTTATGTTCACATATATTCTCTTCTTACAGTTGGATACTTACAGGCCAAAAATCAGTCCAAGAACCTGGCCTGAGGGTACAATGGCTGTGTACTACATTAGAATACAACCCGCAATCCTCTGCTCTTCTTAATTTTATACGTACCGGGTTCCACCCCAGAGGGATGTAGCCAGGGCCCACGAACATGGCGTTGAAGTAATTGTAAAGGATGAGAACCGTCCAGTTTATCAACATGATAAAATTGACACTTCCACCAGTGGTGTCTAAGGGCCAATACCAGATGATGGAGTCCAGGACAGCAATGGTGGAGCAGATGGCGATGACTGAAAGGGCGATCATGGGTCCCCAGTGGCAGAGCCTCTTCACCTCGTGAAGGTTCTCGAATCTGACGCCGGCAAACAGGAAACTCATTTTTCTTCCCCTCGTTTTTTTCGCGCAGCGGTTGGCGCGGAACAGTCTCTAGGACGCCGGAAGGTTAAACTTGCTCCCGCTCCTGGCAAACTGGGATCTCCCACAGAGGCGACGAGAACAACGACAACGGCGGCGGCGGCGGCGGACAGCGTTTTTTCAATCTACGGAACATCCGGAGAGACGGAGCATCGCGGGTCATTGGAGTGTTCCCTGTCCCAGAGTCCTTTGCTCGGTCACGGTGACTCATCCTTCTACGGTGCTTTCCAGAGCACCTTTTCCTCATGAGAGAGGTCGTGCCTCCATCTGGAATCAAAGACCACACAGATACATGTAGGAAAACGTATGAACTGTCTATTAAAATAACCATTTTATTACTACTGCTATTACTAAAATCATTGCTACTAGTACTTTAATAATTATTTCTGAATATTACTAATGCTGATGATAATAAGAATAATAATCAATGTTATTGTATATATTTTAGGAATGGGGTGGTGAACCATTTCTACCAACAGCCTATGTAACCACCCTAATAACTGCATTTCCGACATTTCTGCTATAGCAAGGACTGTAGGTTAACGGTTCCTACTAAAAGGCTAATAACACTGTAACAGAAAATAAAACAACACTGGCCAGGTCATGTCACTCCAGTATTGACATGGTTCAATCAATCAATCACAGAAAAGAGTCGTAGTGTTGCAGAGCCATGCAAACATCCCCCTGAGACAAGGACCTTGAACAACCGGTCAGGGTATGAAAATTTACTTTTGCACCCACTGGCCAGAGTGGCTTGCGGATTCTAAAAATCACCAGCCATTTACAACATTTTACCAGCCACTTTACATTTTACTATACAACACAAGCTGGCTGGTTACAAAATTTTACCAGCATTTGGCTGGTGTTAATTTCACACCTGCAACCAGTGCCCCGATCTCCTCAAAACTTAAGTCATATTTTAAGTTTAACAAGTCAAGGTTGACACGCAAGGCTGATAAATATAAAAATGTATGACAATTGATTCACAATATAGGATCAGAGGACAGGTCTCATTAACTGTGCAACACTTAATGTAAAGTACAACATAAACAACCAAGTGAACTAATCTATTAAATTATCACTGACTGATTAGACCCTGTCCAGGTAGTGTGCTCTGAACAGCCATGCACACCAATTAGTTGAAATGGTAAATTATTAATGAAGCCCAAATGGTTGCCATGGGTTCGCTGCTTTAGAAAGGCTAAAAGCTTGCAAACTTCATAACAGTGTGCAATTTATGCACAGAATGAAACGACTGTACAGCTTACTTTTATTCAATTATCCATGTTGAAAAATGGATTTTATCTTTGTAGTTAAAAACATTGTTGAAACTCGTTGAAACATGTCTCGAAGCAAAATGGAAAATATATTTGATAAATTGTTTTATTTAACTATTAAAACTATTTTGCTAATGGCGTTCTATTTCTGGATTAGGCAACTGACGTGCTTCTCAATTCCAGACCTCTTAACTGTCATACGAGAATTGTCTTGATTTTTTTTCCATAACCAGAACATACATCTACAAATTCACATTCCCAGAAAAATAATTCATTATTCTAACAATTCTGATTACACTCAGATCCTATGTTACAGTAAAATTGATCTGTTAATTAGCTCGTTAGCCATCTTGCTAGCTAACGCCAAGAAAAGAACAGTGCAAAGTAGCAATCCAGCTAACGGTGCTGTGTGCAGATTTCCTGAATTCAGCGATGGGTTCCTCGGACAGAAGCGACAATCTGAAATTATACGACTTTAAACAACTGAACCCCCCCAAACGTATTGACATTAGCTCGTGATAAGTGAGCTTTTCTGATTTTTGCGCATTCTTGTTAAGCGTATCATTTTCCTCCCATCTGAGCGTAACCAGCCCGTCGCCTCGTTCCTACCTCATGTGATCACGCTTGAACACGGGATTCAGCGCTAGGCTTTTGACATGGGATTAATGAACGAAAACTAGCGAATGATTTCGAACATCGGTAGATTCAGTCTTCAAAACAATAAAGGAATAACGTTATTTAACGAGCAGATGTTGGTTGTTTTTAAATTAATACACTGTTAACTGTCTCTTTAAATCAAACCCACCTCCCTCGCCACTTCCTTGTTTGTTCTTCCACAGCAGATTCCCTGCTCCTTCGCTTGACACTTCCTGAAAGTGTTACAGCATTACTTCGCCTCCGCTGTGTCCCCTCTTGTAAAGAACGTGGGAAAGAACCGGAAATAACTTTCATTTACATACTATTGAAGTAACTGACAGGCTACCAGAGGGAGTAGCGTTTCCCATAACTTGGATTTTTTTTGTTCCAAGACACAACACGCATTGCGCGTCGGTTGTATATATATATATTTTTTAAACGGCAATTATTAGTAAAACAAACAAAACAAAAAGCTATGAATCCCTGTCCCATATTAACCACAAAAATACATTACATGGAATAATGAAAATGAAAAAGTGTATTTTAAGTAGGGGCTTAGACTTTTGAAAATGGCATAACAAACAGGGAAAATTATAATTTTCTGAGTGAAAATCCTCCCTGAACCTGTGCTTGGAACCTAAACAAAATTAGTTTCCGTTTCCCTATCGGACGGAATTCATTGTGCTGCAATCAGGAAGTGACGGCCCCTGCAACATATTTTGGATTGTCAATTTTCAGTTACTTCGCAATATTTTCGTAAAACCATAACTCCCACCATGTCTTCAGATTTTGAATCATACGAACAGGACTTTGGCACGCTGACAGCTGAGATAACAAATAAAATTGGTAGAATTCCTAAACTCGGTGGAGGTAAGTAAACGTTAATAAATAAAATAGGCTTAGCTAGGACTAGACTAACTGTGCTAACTAGCTAACTAGTCAACAAGCATCATTATCTAAGTCTTATTTTGCTAGTCAGTTTTGTCAGACTAACGTTAGATGACCAATATTGGCATCGTAGCATGGGCTGTGTATGAGAAGCTTGCTTACTAGTATGCAAGCTAACATCAACATGATCCCACAAAATTAATTATTCAGTTTGAAGTCTGCGTAGTACACTAGACTTGGGTACAATAGCTAACGTTAACGACAAAAAATGATTCATTTTGCTGTATTTTAGACAAGTATAGTTACGTGTACGGAATTTAGAAATGGATATGTTAATGTTTGACATTCATTCATCGGATATAGCGATGTGTACTCAATGTTGCATTAGCTGTAGGCTAGTTAACGTTTGTTAATGACATGACAGCGATTTCTCATGGAGGAAATGGGCAACGGTGATTAGGTGAGGTAATCTCTGTATTGTCATGTGAAAAGCCTAAATGAGTCGCTAAGCAACCAGCATGGCCTGTTTATCAAGAAACTTACGTGTTCGTGCTGCCCGTGTGTGATGGGTGACTGATTCCGTGCACTGTCGCTCACACTCAGGACTGATCACCCCTCGGTACTTCTGCTAAACTATACAGATCGTGAACAAACACAGAAACCCAAGTGGTTCTGGTGGTATCGCAAGGGTGTCGGGTTGTCAGCGCATTCTTCTGGCAAAGTATGATTGTACTGAAACCCTTTCATGACGGAAGGTCGATGTAAATCGTTACTTACGGTACTAAGTGTTCTTCATTCCATGGTAAAATATTTATATTTTCTGCAGAGTGTGGTTTACTAAATAATGATGATGTCTGCAGAGCACAAGTAGTCATCCAATGAGGAGTTGTTTTACTGAAGAGCATGACACTATTAATCAATGTTCCAATAGACTTGAATTGAGGTAGGAATTGAATCTTCCACCAACAAGAACGTATATGAAAGCCAGTTAAAGATTCTGTTCATTGTAACTGTATAGCTAATTATAAAGGCCCAGCATGACAAATAATAGCCTAATCGTATAAGACTGCTGACAGAATAAGATGAAAAGACAAATATTGAAACACAGTGCCAATGTCTACAGTTGAAGGTCTTAATATACAGTAAGTACCAAATTAGGGAAACATACAGTGCAGTCCATAAGTATTTGGACAGTGACATAATTTGTGTTGATTTGGCTGTGTACTCCAGCACGTTGGATTTGAAATGGAACAGTGACTATGAGATTAAAGTATAGACTTTCAGCTTTAATTTGAGGATTTTTACATCCATATCGGGTGAACCGTGTGAAATCAAATCAATATTTATTTATATAGTGCATTTCACAACTAGTTGTCACAATGCACTTCACAGAAAAACCCAGCCTAAACCCCCAACAAGAGTATGCCAAAGGCAACAGTGGCAAGGAAAAACTCCCTGGTGTAACTAGGAAGAAACCTTGGGAGGAACCAGACTCAAGGGGGGAACCCATCCTCCTCTGGTCGGCTCAGGGTCTAGGTCTTAATGACCAGCATGGTCAAAACAGCCAATGTCCATGATAATAGAATTTGCAGCAGCTAGATGACAGTCCAGATGTGGCGGTAATGATGGTAGGGAACCGGGTGCCGATGGCGGCGGGAGCAGCTGGCAGCGGTGGTGAGGAGGGAAGGGCAAGCAGCGACGGACAGGAAGCCGGACAGCTACTCTTGAGATGCGGGGCATAAGCCTCGCCGGCAGAATGTAGAAAAAAGAGAGAGAGAAAACAGTTAGGGAAAGTTTAATAGAGCAGCAGGAGCACCAACTGGAGGGGGAGGGGGTTGTACAAGTGCCCCCGCCAGGTGTAATCTATGGCTGCATAGCTATGAAGACAAAGTTTGAGAACCCATCCAGTCATGAGAGGGATACCCACCTATCAAGAGCCAGCCCAGGAAGATGGGGTCACAGCTGTTGACAGATGACAGTAAGGAAAGGATGCCACTCTACATTACTCTATGGCTAAAGGCTTCTCTGGTCTGTCTCTGGACTACAACTCATTATAAGCCTGATCATAAAGGTGCATTTTTAATCTAGACTTAAATATTGAGACTGTGTCTGATTCCCTTATACATTTTGGCAGGGTGTTCCTCTGTTGTGGCGCTCTGTAGGAGAAAGCTCTACCACCCGTCAAGTTTTTAGATATTCTAGGGACTACTAAGTAGCCTGTGTCTTGGGAACGAAGTGATTTTTTTGGCTTATATGATAAAAGCAGATTATGTATATACACTGGCCATTTAAAGCTTTAAAAGTCAGAAGCAAAACCTTAAAGTTTATTCTATACATAATTGTTAGCCAATGAAGTGATTCTAGTACTGGGGTAATATGCTCATATTTCTTGGTCCTAGTTAAAATGCGAGCGGCTGCATTCTGCACAAACGAGATTATTTAGCAAGGATTTAGGGAAACTAGATAGCAGGGTTCTTACAGTAATCTATCTTAGACAACAAAAGCATAGTAACAAAAGCATGGATCAATTTCTCTGCGTCCCTTCTGATAGGAAGTGCCTAATTTTAGCTATGTTCCTTAACTGAACGAAAGCTACTCTAGATATGTTTTTTATGTGCGCGCTAAAGGTTAAATCTGGGTCTATAGTAACACCTAGGTCTTTCACAGCTGAATTTGGAACAACTAAGCAACCATCAAAATTTTAAGTAGATGTACACAATTTCTCCTTGTTTTTTTTGGACCTAAACCCAGCATTTCGGTCTTCTCTGAGTTTAGGAGCATGACATTGGAAAGCATCCTAGCTTTAATATTGCAATACAAGCCTCTAATCGAGAAAGTGGTAGTGCCTCGCCGGGTTTCGTGGAAATGTATATCTGCTTATCGTCCGCATAGCAGTGAAAAGCTACCCTATGTGCCCGAATAATACTGAGTACTGGACCTAGTACTGATCCTTGTGGAATACCATATTTCATAACTGAGTAACTGTAATGTTCCCTTTATACATCGATACATGCAGCCCTTTTTTCTACATAGTCCTCCCATTTTAGGGGACAAAAAGTAATTGGACAAATTAACATAAAGTTAAATGAAGTCATTATATCTAATATTTGGTTGCATATCCTTTGCATGCCACGACTTCCTGATATCTGTGAACCAACAACATCAAAAGACTCTTGATATGTTATTTTCAGGTACATTTACAAGCGATACTATAACCTTTCTGCATTTAAATGCATCTCTATTAGAATGGGGGGTGGGACAAGATTAAATTAAGTAGATTAGGTAAATTACACTGGAACAGTATGGAGCTCATGGTTGGATAAATGGCTGTAAGACCCTTAATGGCTGTAAGAGTCTGAGGTATCAAACAAGCCCCAAGTTAATAGCTAATAACTAACATTAATAAAACTGGTGGGAACTCATAAGAATACAATAGTTTTTTTTATGTCACCTTTCTGAAAGAGGCAGCATAATAAGACACAGCATACTGGTGGTCATAATAATAGCCTGTCCATTGTTGAGAACTGCTTGCCAAAAATTCTACCATTTTTGAATTTTCAAAAATGAGGCATAAACTAAATTGTCGACTTAGTTTATGCCATATGGAATGTAGCCAATGCGTATAGATTACAGAGAAAAACCAAGGAAATTGCTCGAGGGATAAATGGGGCAAACTGAGTTCAGAGCAAGCTGGGATTGTTTGTGCCATAAAACCATCAAAGACACAACATTGGTGAGGGCTCAACGAAGCTAAACTTAACCCGCGGTAGTTTGCATTTGGATAATTTCTTTAAAATGAATTACAGGCCTACTCAGTCATTGTTATTGCATAGTAAGGTACATTATGGGATTACATGGCAAAAGTCTGTGTAAGATGATGTTGATGTTCTGAGTATAGTTTGACCGTGCAGTTTTTATTGAGGCGTTTTAGTGAAAGAGCGCAAACGCATTACATTACAGTCACTTGGCAGATGCACTTATCCAGAGCGATGTAGGGCGGCGTGGTGGTGTAGTGGTTAGCGCCGTCTCCTCGCAAGAAAGCGTCTGGAGTCCCGGGCCAGGTCCTCTCTGGGTGGAGTTTGTATGTTCTCGCATGTTTGCGTGTGATCTAATGTTTGCGTGTAATCTAATGTTGCTGATTACATCTTAATTGCGTATTAATGGTTACATATTCATTAATGTCTCAACGCAAACCGCAATGTCAGGTACATTGTATACTGTACATGCAAATACTTGTACTCGAAACGTCCAGGCAGTTTTGCATACTTCCATGTAGGAGAGGCCTGGTAGTGGGGGAGTGGAGGAAGGGAGGTGGGGAGTGAAAAATATTGGGACGCACCCCTTGACTGTGGGTATGAACAGGAAAGAGCGACCCCTCCCAGCATCAATTAGAGGGGAACCTGAATCACTCCACCACCCCCTGGTGTTCAGAGCGTATATTGCATAAAAATATGCATTAAAACAAGGTTATGATTGAACAGTTACCTTCACACCGTAAAGACGTTTGTTATGTTATGAGATTCTGTCTGTCTGATTTGTATTTTTTACTTGTTTATTTATTCTGATTATGTATTTAAGTTTCTGATTATTTGTGGTTTCACTGTTCTGTGTTTCGTATTACTGTCACTCCACGTCACACTTTTCGGGAGTCTGTGGGGATTTCGGTTTTCTCTGTATTTCCTCTCTCATTCCTTCCTTCATTACTAATTACATTTAATTGTAAATAATACTAATTAACTAACAACCACTAACATCTTAGAATTAGGGTCTACTAATCTACTAATGACTAACTTGTATATACAATGGGGGAAATAAGTATTGGACACGTCAACAATTTTATTATCAAACATATTTCCAATGTAGCTATTCACATGAGATTTTGACCAGACATTGGTATTAACTCAATAAAACTACACAGCTAAATAAATTGTAACGTTCCAATTCTTAAAAAAAGTTATGTGCAATAAAGTGAAATGACACAGGAAAAAAAGTATTGAACACGCTAAATTAAATGTGGTAGAAAAGCCATATTTTTTATATTTGGTTGCATATCCTTTGCATGCCATGACTTTATGATGTCTGTGACCCAACAACATCAAAATGCTCTTGATATCTTATTTGCTGGTACTCTTACAAGCGATACTATAACAGCTCTGCATTTGAATGGATCTCTATGGGAATTGGGGGGTGAGACAAGATTTAGCTGTAAATTACTCTGGAACAATATAGAACACATGGTTGGCTAAGTGGCTCTAAGTCATCAAGGGTCTGATGTATTAAACAAACCTTTAACCATCACTCTGCTGCCAGAAATACAGTAGATATTGATGGATCACTTTAAGGGTTGTTTCTCCTGACAGATTGAACTATTGAACTCTATGGAAAAATAAGTCAGGAGAAGAAACCCTTCAAGTTATCCATCCATATCTACTGTATTTCTGGCAGTAGAGTGATGGTTAAAGGCTTGTTTAATACATCAGACCCTTGATGACTTAGAGCCACTTAGCCAACCATGTGTTCTATACTGTTCCAGTGTAATTTACAGCTAAAGCTTGTCTCACCCCCCAATTCCCATAGAGATCCATTCAAATGCAGAGCTGTTATAGTATCGCTTGTAAGAGTACCAGCCAATAAGATATCAAGAGCCTTTTGATGTTGTTGGGTCACAGACATCATAAAGTCATGGCATGCAAAGGATATGCAACCAAATATAAAAAATATGGCTTTTCTACCACATTTAATTTAGCGTGTTCAATACTTTTTTCCTGTGTCATTTCACTTTATTGCACATAACTTTTTTAAAGAATTGGAACGTTACAATTTCTTTAGCTGTGTAGTTTTACTGAGTTAATACCAATGTCTGGTCAAAATCTCATCTGAATAGCTACATTGGAAATATGTTTGATAATAAAATTGTTGACGTGTCCAATACTTATTTCCCCCATTGTAATACTATTCTACGAACGCCATAGAATCAGGGTTTTCCACTAATCTACTAACTTACTAACGACTCGCGACCCTGATTTTTGGACTCTGTTTTGTACCTCTGCTGTACCTTCCCTGTTCCGACCCCTGCCTGTTCTGTGACCACTCTTTGGACTGATATTTGTACCGTTTACCCTGTCATTAAACTTCTGTTTTTTTTGTACTCCCTGCCTGCGACTGGGTCCCTATTCCCACCCAGCCTTACAGCGTTTCTCAAGGAAGATGGGAATTTCTATATCACCTGCCTTAAAACGTCTGAGATTGGATTCATGACTTATGAGATTGTATGCTTCCACATGATTTTTCTGGATTATGATTATTTTGGTATTTGAGCTCTGCGCAATGATTTTAACTTACAGATGGCAGAGTGGTCATCTGGAAAACTGTGACTGTGACCAAAGTTCATACTTTGGGGGAAATGGCTAATAAGAGAACCTGAAACCTAAGCCAGAAAAGCTTCTAAATTTCAGTGGTTTTCAGGCCTGTAGGTGAAGGTCTGTCTGTGTCACTGCCTCCTTGCAGTATATATGCTGACGCAAATGTTGTGACCAAGCATTCTCCATGCAGTGTACTTGGCAGGTAAAAACAGAAACGATTGTGTAGATCAGAGGTGGGCAATTCCATTCTTTCAGGGTCGGTGTGTATGCAGGTTCCAATTACACTGGCTAAAATGGCTAATTAGCTGAATACAAATATTCTGGTTTAACCATAAATTATACCACGGTAAAATGATTCATGTTGGGAGTTGGGACACGTGAACAATTTTCAGCTATCGTTCATCAACCTATTAAGAAATGTATCTAAAATATCAATTAATAAATGATTGGGCTAAATAAATAGGCTAATGGAACAAAGTTGTCATGAAAGCCAGTAATGGAAACAGTCCTCCTTGCCCATCCCTGGTGTAGATGGAGCATTATGATGTGCTTTATCTCTGAGGGGCTGCATCAACCATCATGGTAGCCTACTTGTCCTTGAGCTGCAATCACCTGAGATAGGGGGAGGCTGCCGACCCATTGCAAGAAGTGATTGTGGTCTTGGACAATATATAAAAGGCTACCTCCTGTCTTGGTTTTTCAGACTTGCGCCCCATTAAAAATGTATTGTATTCAAGTTAATTGTATTACTATTAATCTAAGTTTCCCCAAAACGAATATTTGGGGCCACCTTACAGCAGCCACATTGGAAACAAAGTATATAGGCCTATATATTATTAGTCTAACACAGTTGGCAGTTGACATGTGCAGCTGTGTGCAGCCAGTGTTTCCCCTTCAATACATTCTGCGGGGCGGCCTATCCCACCTACAGTTTTCCGCCCCGCATAATATAAAATGGCATTATTTTCGAACGAATTTACTATCATTTAAAAATCTATAAAAATGTATTTGCTTAAGCGTAGCCTACCATTTTGTGAACTGTCTTCGGAAATGATGAACGATTCAATAGATTTGAAGTGCGTGAAATGATAGTGTTTTGATTGGCGGCTATCTCACTACGATTGGGTGCTTGGCCACGCGCAGAGAGTAGATTTGTGAAGGTTGCGTTACCTCAGGAAAGCGAATAACTAGACTAGCTCAATGATAATGCCATTTTGGCGGGAGGCTGCAGTGGTTTATTTACTTTGCTGAGATTTACATCCCCATAGTGTTCCGCAGCTGAAGACTCGTTTCAAGTTCGCTAATGTTTTTTTTTTTTTCAGGTTAGTAGGCCTATTTTTTGGAACTTGTAGAACGTCGATAAAAATTCACTCCATCCACTTTTGTCGGTAACTTCGACGGACAACATTGTAACCAATCGGAAAGTTTGAAAACTAAAATGTGTCGTGTAAAACAGAATTTCTCTTACATTTTTCCTCTTTTTCGGGTCTTTCCTCGCAGTTCACATTGCAATCTGTTAACTATAACATACAGGCCTGTAGACCCCCTTTTAATTTACTTTATATTTTAAGCAACCGTTGATATTAAACATCTTGGCTGAGCTGCGTTATATTTTTTCTCTGAGTTTGGCATTAAGACAGAGATCATGAGAGCCAATACTTTTTTTCGAATAAAATCACGCGAAACCCAGTAAATTTTTTAGCTTGTAGCCTCGAAAGCGCCCGATGTTTGGGGACAAGCTGGCTAACTTCCAAAGAATGTGAAACTCCGGTGCTACCTTGTCATCTTACTTTTCAAAGCTTCAAACTAACATTATATTTTAACTCCGAAAGTGGCGTTAAGACATAGCTACAGATTATGAAACCCGATTTTTTGAGTGTGGGGAGAATGTTCCCATGAACCATTAGCTAGCGTATTCACTGGTGAAAATGTATTAACGTTATTGTTGAGTGGTATGAGCACTGAAATTATCGGGGAAATTGGCCAGATTTAGCATTCGGTAAGTAGCTAGAGCTAGCTACTAGAGCTAGCTACTTACCTAACGCTAAATCTGACCAATTTCCCAATCATTTCCGTTAATTATTGGCAACCCGGAAATGTGAAGGGCCTATATCCAATGGGAAGCCTCGCATGAGCAACGTGATCCCCTATACAACACCACGTTTAACCTCTTACAGAGGCATTCCTAGGAGAAACAAATTTCAGTTATATAGTTTACCACAGGTGACCCCCCTCCCTTATAGCATATGCCCCCCAAAAAGTCTGTGGACGGCCCTGCCTAGGAGTGAAACTAACTCATAACTAAAGTTTGCGATCTTTGTTAGATAATGATACTCCCAAATATCCCAATCACAGAGCAGAGTTTAAACAACACTATTTTAGCCAGCTTTTTTAACATAACGTTAAACGCTAAGCCCTTCGCGCAGATTTAATAAATTCTCATCTATTTAGGGGGTGTTCTGTTTAAGGCTTTATAACTCCAGGGGCTCTATTTTGGCGATCTTAGCGCTTGGTCTAAGCGCATGGCGTTAAGTGCATTTAGGGCATGTCCAAGTCCACTTTTGCTATTTAGACGGCGTGTTTTTTCAGCGCTAAGCACGGCGCAACGTGCAAATGGGCTGAACCTAGTCTTTTCATTAATTATAGGTGTGTCTTCAGCGTGACAATAAACCAATCAAAATGTCCTATCCCATTCTCTTTAAAAGCCTGCTTTTTCACCTTGGCGAAACAGGCATGCTCGTGCGTGTTTAGTTTGATCAAGGAATAGGTTATATGGATCAATAGTAGCCTAAAATCAATATTATTCGGACTAACCATTATGAGTTCCCGGTAATTCCCAACAGTGCTCTTATTTTACAAAATATATGCGGCTAAATTTAGTTAAAAGCATCTGCAACAGCTGAGAATAAGCTACCTATGGCTTCTGTCTCACCTAAGAAAATGCCAAATTAGCCTGCTTTTTTAACGACTTTCATTTGATTATGTAATGAAGCAATGAACTCATGTTCAAGCTTCATCCGAAGTTCATTACCTGCATTCGAATTTTGATTAATAACATAAATAACGTTATTTTGCCTTAATGATGACACTAAATACAATAAAGCTGTCAGGTTGGCAACCCATAGGTTCACGAATATTTTCCCTTATTTTATAATGTCCTTCTTATGGAAATGTGACCGACCTGTTTTACTGGTAGCCTAATGCTTTTTTTAAAATCCACTTTCCCAGGTGTGATTTACAGCAGGGGAAACAGACCTGCTCCTGCATGAAGTTAAAGCGCACATGGAGAGAATGCCATTAAAATTAATTGTGAATGAATTGTGTAACATGCTGCAAATTTGTTTTAATTTTTAATTAGACACTTAGTTCTCTTTAAAATCTTTTGTTCAGTTATGGAATAACAGGTGAAATGAGCGGGGTTTTAATAAGCTGAGAGTATGGAAACCTTGTCACTGTAATTAAAAAATTAAAGACAAAGAATAGCTAAGGTTACAATTCAGTTAACATGGTGACATTTATCTCCGTTTTTTAACCATAGGCTATCAAAAAAAAACGGCGAATCCACTGTCGCCTAGATTATTTGAAAAACAATTAATGCAATATTCACTGGACAAGGTTTTGAACTTTTTTCAGTCAAAACCGGTCAATTTACTTACAGGCTGTAGGCCTAGAGAGCTGTGTTGTAATGACATCTGAAGCACATTTTCAGAGCTCAAAATACTCAAACGTCCGTCTATTGCAGTGCGCGAGTTTTCCATTGAATGACAATTCACGCATTAGGTCTAAATGACAATTCGCGCATTAGGCTTGATATAGGTGTTATAAGCAGAAGTGCAAGGCGTTATAATGAACCTAGCGCTGGGTGTAAGATAGAAAAGACACTTGCGTTTGGGTTAGCGCCGCTTATCGCCGGGTGTAAGATAGGGCCCCAGGTGTGAGCGTCACCGAAACCTGGAAAATGGCTTAAATGAAGCGAGACATGTAGTTGCAATACAAACGTTCATAAAGTTTATTTTCATCATTTTGGTCAACAAGAAATCTTGGAAAAAATGCTAAACATTGTTGTTGATTTTCTTTAGTTTGCAATGAAATGCTGAGAGCTACAAAAGTAAAACTATACATTTCCTAAATCATACACGCCTTGTCCACAATTGTACAAAATATGAGCTTGATATTCAGAAGTGCTAAATATCTATGATGCATAATGTAGTGCAGTGTCCCCTGTTGTCCCTTAGTGTCTCCAAATCTATCCAAATCTGGACCTGAGCCTGTTCAGCACATTTTGCTTTGTTACAGCAGTGCTGTAAATCATAAAATAATCATATATTTAACTACAAATCAACTATTTTGGCTCATATAACTCACTTTTGCATAATTTTCAAGTGGGAATTACTATTTTTATTCAGTATAGGAGGATAGATATCTATGGGTCCAAATACCTATCCAAAACCGATTATATATTTTAATCCTCTGTTCTCGTGTCCTTTTTCCGGTCTCTTATTTTCTTTGTCTCTGATATTGCACTCTTAGCCTATGAAGCCAAATAAAATTTCTAATGTAATTTTCAATTTACCTTGTTCAACGATGCAAAATGGCCCCAAAGTCCCCAGTTTCCATTACTTAATACGGCAATACTTATTTCTCATTAAAATGTGTTTCAAGGTAAAGGTAAACACCTGTTAGGTCTCTCATACAATTAGCACGAGTGAATTGTTGGCATTGAAATGGCATGACAATGTAACATCACAGCCTCATATCATCAAGGAACATCTCTCTTCGTGAAAAGACTGTCTTCTTTCTTCACTGCATTCACCATGTTCCCCACCAGAATGAATTGAAACGGACAAAAGTGTAGCCTATCTGAATAAAACAAAGATCCACAATACCCATTAATTGTGCGAACCCCCCCCCCCCCCCAACCAACCCGCACTTCCACTAGAATAGTTGGCCCTTCAAATTCAGTTCTCTCCTTAAAGAAATTGCGTTTTTCTGAAAAAGGTGATTTGTATGCGGTCCGCAGTTGCATAAGACACCAATAGAGTTAACAAAGGGCTTTTGTTATAGTGTTGTTCTGTTTCACATATGCTCTGCTACTGATAATAAAGAATGCAGTGCAAGAGATTAAATGGCCTTGACGATTTTTGCCAAAACACTCAACATTCTCTAAATCCAATAGACAGTTTTTTTTTCTCTTTACAGTTAAAAACTTGTAGGATGGAGGGGGGAAATAATGCAAGGTCTCATTCCATTATACATGAATATTGCTTTGGAAGCAGATTTATAAAAGCTGGAAGGCTGTCAGTCACTGGTGATTAAAAATTGAGCAAAGATGTGCTCGCCAAGCAGCACCGTTGCCTTGGCTCGCTGTTTACAAAACTATGCGATTGCAAATGCTGCGTATACCATGAATATTGACATACATATTTGAAAATGCTCGTAGCCCGAATTGGAGTCAGAGTGCAGAACTTTGTTTTGTTCTTTGCAAAGTGCCTCTGGCTGTTTATTGTGTAGGCAGTGAGGCTGTACACAGGTTTTAAAAATGTATCTGATGACCAGGAAAGGCAGCGCACCCGAGGGCAAAAATGAAGATTTTTGAAATGTGTGGGATCTGATTTCCCCCCCCATTTCTGAATTCAGATTATCTGTGTAGTAGTGTATTTTTTTTAGAAGACCCAGTGGTTTAAGTGTGCAAAGTAGGCGTACTGAATTATGTACGAGCTCTACAAATTCAGAAAATGTTTGCGCTATCTGTGTTGTAAAACTAATTTTTGTTAAGTTAAAACTAAGTTAAAACTGCGGGTGGCGGGTACCTTTTTACATTTTTAAGCATAATCGGTATTAGTATTTTCGGTATTTGTTTTATAGCTTGTATCAAAGCCAAACATTTCTGTAACTTAAATATTAATTACTGGAATGAGGCCATGTTTGGTTGACGAGGTTCCATTTGAAGGTTTGTGCTGAACCTCATTTAGTATTTAAATGAATGTTGTAACTTTAACCTTTTAAACAATTGCCCTGAATGGAAGAATATATCCTATTTTTAACAAATTTCAATACTATTTAAGTTATTGCCTTTCACAGCTGATAGCTGCATTGGCGCTCACCGATAATCTTTGTTTCTGATTACATTTTTTAATCGTAACAGCTTCCATGTTACTGAAAACTTTTACTCAGATGCCTTTTGACTTTACATGGGAAGGTGATAAACGAGCATGAAGTCATGATTAATTTAGTGACGATAATCTTATTTCTCATGGCGTTTATTAATATTTGAGTGTAGAAAAGTAAACATTGTTGGTTCACTGTTGGTTCATGCTAAATGTTTTACATGCGCTAAATGGAAAATGTGTTTTTCCACAGTGAGAATCTGACCGAAAATGAGCTGCTGTACTTAAACCGTGGTATTTGAGTCGCAATCAAACAGGTTCCAGAACATTCCGCAGGAGGCCCCAATACTACCATCTCCCGCAGTTCTAATGACTAAATAATGCTGATGTCCTGCTGAACAGATAACTCGTATTTCACTACCATAAGGGCGTTGGCGATTGAGCTGGCATTTCTGGCCGGTATACAGTCGACTATCCGCTCGTCAAGTTTAAAGGGCTGACCCAGAGCAAAACCTCATTCTCTGCTTGCATAAACCGGAGTGTGCCGTTATTCGTAAGTGACCTCTTTCTGTGCTATTAGGTGGTGTCCAAAGCACCATCAGGTTAGTCCATGTTGAAATGGACACATGCGCATGGAAAAAAACTGCAAAACAGCACATGGAGGGGATTTTTGAGTCAGGAGTGAGTGCAGCTAAGCCAGATATTCTCCATCTCTTTAAGCTGCCATTAATGTCTCACTCCACCGGGCTCGTAACGCTGGTATTTATGTCAGCGGAAGGGGACGTCAAAGATGGATTTAAACGCAGTGAGAAGGTGTAAATATAACTTCAAATACTTACTTGTTTTGTTGGAGTTGGTTTGTTGTCGTAAAGGAGTGCTCTTCCATCAACTGATCAATGTTGTTTTGTTGTTTCGTTTTTTTTTCCAGAGGAGAAGACGCAGCTGGTTTTAAATGTCGACAAACAGCTTGAAGAAGTCAGAGAGCTGGTACGTCTTTGATCAGTCATTTTCACTCTTCTGTTTCTAAATAATGAATTTGGCAAATTTCTGAGGTAAACACTATTCATAATGTTTGTAATGACATGGAATGAACTAAATATGTCTAACTACTCTTCTGACTAGCTGCTGTATCATTTTTAACAATTTCCCTTTGCTTTTAAGTGACATAATGTGACACATTTCAGGCTGCTATCCTTGCAAGGCGGCATCTCTTTCTTGAACGAAAAGAAAACACAAAACAACTACTAACGAACACAAAAGACAGAAATAGTAAATTCGCTGACATTCCTATTTCTGTGCTTGGGTTGTGTTACAGGTGACTATCGTCACAAAATGAAATAAAAAATGTCTTTTCTTTGCTTTCCTCTGACCAAGAAACTCATCTTGGTTGGCTATCGATCCTGATTTTGCTTTTGGCTCCTGCTGTCACACCAGCTCTACAGACCTATTTAACATCCTTTCATTATTGGTTTTTACAACCGGGATAGTGAATGACAAGACAAATAATGGTATATCTTATGCACATCTTATACATCCTAGCCCATATGCATCTCCCACTTACACCACCCCCTCCTCTTCCTCTGCCCATATACCGTTCCCATTTATGCCACCCCCTCCTCTTCCTCTGCCCATATACCGTTCCCATTTATGCCACCCCCTCCTCTTCCTCTGCCCATATACCGTTCCCATTTATGCCACCCCCTCCTCTTCCTCTGCCCATATACCGTTCCCATTTATGCCAACCCTTCCTTTTCTTCTGCCCATATACCGTTCCCATTTATGCCACCCCCTCCTCTTCCTCTGCCCATATACCGTTCCCATTTACGCCACCCCCTCCTCTTCCTCTGCCCATATCCTGCTTCCATTTACACCACCCCCACCTCCTCCTCTGCCCATATACCTCTTCTATTTACACCACCCCCACCTCCTCCTCTGCCCATATACCGCTTCTATTTACACCACCCCCACCTCCTCCTCTGCCCATATACCGCTTCTATTTACACCACCCCCACCTCCTCCTCTGCCCATATACCGCTTCTATTTACACCACCCCCACCCCCACCTCCTCCTCTGCCCATATACCGTTCCCATTTACACCACCCCCACCTCTTCCTCTGCAAATATACATCTCCCATTCACACTCGCTCTCACCTTATCCCTCCACAGTCATTCCCTCATGATCATCTATCAAACACAACAACATACAATTAAGAAGAACCACACAACCCAAACCGGGCAACGTGTAAACACAATGACAAGAGGAATGGGGTGTGACTATAGAAAAAAAACTAGGCGGAAATTACCAGGACATTCTGTCCCACCGACCTCTATTGCCATACATCCTAATGGCCTCCTCCAGCTCATACATCCTAATGGCCTCCTCCAGCTCAGATCGAGCACAGCAGTGAGTGCACAGTCAAGTGGAAGAGTGCGAAGGAACAAATAACAAAAGGCCTCTTCCAACCTCCATCCAACCCCATTCAGGCTGAGAGCACAAACAAATTAAGAGTGGGATGGTATTGTCCTGGCAAGATGCGAAGCAAAGGGCTGGAAAGATAGAATGGAATCTATGAGTGGAGCCTCTTAAGTGTGTATTTTATATATATATATATATATATATAGCTCCCCCATTCAATTATTTTTTTATTTCATTTATTGAGATTGTCCAACTGTTTTCACTGGCATACAGTAATATAATTTCTTGAATGATGATGGTGTGCAGAAGAAGTTAAGTTGTTATGATCTTCCAGTTCAGCATAATGCCTCCAAATGAGAGCGGGGGATAGAGGGGAAAGCTGTAGCTCTTCACATTATCTCCCGGCGCAGCGCTCACAATTGGCTGTCATTTGCCGTTTGCTTGTCGGTCCCATGCAAGCTTCTGCAGTTTCTCTGTCTTTGGTTTAACGGGGATGTCGTTGTCGACATCTCTGTGACCGCGGGGGGTTTCCCGCGGCTCGGCGGCTGGACCCCGTCCTCATTAGGAGGGAGACTGGAAGGGAGACTCGTTATTTCCCCCCTTTTGGACACTGGCGCGGCTCGGAGTGGGGAACGAAGCGCCCTGACAGCTGCAGCGATCACCGCGTCAGCCAAAGGGGCCGGGCCCTCGGACATCCTCGCTCCCGGAACACAGGAAACGGCAACTCTGCTGACCTACCTGCAAGGGAGCCTTTTTAGCTCCGCGCAACCACTGGCATTGCTGCATGTGCGGGATAAAAGAGCCCCCCACCCACCCCCAAAACCTATCTGTCTCTTTCTCTCTCTCTCTCTGCCCTTTGCCCGTGATATAGCTGGAGCAGATGGACCTGGAGGTACGTGAGATTCCCATTCAAAGCAGAGGGATGTACAGCAACAGACTGAAGAGCTACAAGCAGGAGGTGGAGAAACTGGAGAAAGACTTTGTAAGTCCTTTTGATTCTCCGCCTTGCCTCGCGTCACACTTCACCTCTCCTACTTTCAGTTTTACGCTCCAAGATACTGTACCGTTTGTGTGTGTGTGTGTGTGTGTATGTGTGTATGTGTGTGCGCGTGTGGGTGGGGGGCCAAATTCTCGAACACACAAACGCCCGAACATTTAAAATTTATCTTAGCCACCCTCAATGCTGAAAGCCCCCCTCCTCACACCCCTCTAACCCTCCTGTGGCGGGTAAATCAGAGCCCCGTTTAAAAAACCTGGCAAGGTCCACAGAGATGCTCTTTATGTTACCACTAGATGTCCTTGTTTAGTTATTTATCAACCTTGCTTCTTCTGTAAAAGTGTCCTATCTGTCCAAAGCCACGCTACACATACATTAAACTTTAATATTGATGTTGGGCCTCGTTATCTCCTTTTACCTGTTTCATGTCACACCACTTATTTTATGGTATCTTTGGATTCAGTTAATGTTCAGCTACATGTGAAGAGCTATTACTCTCTTTTCAGCTATATACAGTGCTGCTCGAAAGTTTGTGAACCCTTTAGAATTTTTTGTATATCTGCATAAATTCAATCTAAAATGTGATCACATCTTCATCTAAGTCCTAAAACTTGATAAAGTGAACCCAGCTCAACAAAAAACTAAAAAAACATTATTCTTTAATAATAAGTATGTGAACCCTTGGATCATACATATTTTTAAAGTATCATATTTAATATTTGGTCGCATATCCTTTGCATGCTGTTTCTTCCTGAAGTCTGTGACCCATCAATATCAAAATACTCTTACAAGCGATACTATGACCTCTGCATTTGAATGGATCTCTATGGGAATTTGGGGGTGAGACTAGATTCAAATAAATTACTATATTGTAAATTACACTGCAAGGGTTATTTCTCCTGACTCATTTAACTATAGAACTCTATGGGGGGAAAAAGTCAGGAGAAGAAACCCTTAAAGTGATCCATCCACATCTACTCCATATCTGGCCACAGAGTGATGGTTTGGGGCTTTTTTGATACCTTAGACCCTGGATGACTTACAGCCATTTAGCCAGTCATGTGTTCCATACTATACCAGTGTAATTTACAGCTGAATCTAGTCTCACCCCCCAATTCCCATAGAGATCCATTCAAATGAAGAGAGGTTATAGTATCGCTTGTAACAGTACCTGAAAATAAGATATTGAGAGTATTTTGATATTGATGGGTCACAGACTTCATAAAGTAACAGCATGCAAAGGATATGCAACCAAATATTAAATATGATACTTTAAAAATATGTATGATCCAAGGGTTAATTTAATGTTGGATAATTTTGCTCAATAAATAAATTATAAAAGAATAATGTTTTTTGTGTTTTTTTGTTGAGCTGAAGATGTGATTACATTTTAGATCGAATTTATGTAGATATACAGACAATTCTAAAGGGTTCACAAACTTCTGACCAGCACACACACACAAATACAAGTCTCACTCGAAATTCATAATGTGCAAGTTATCCTTCTAATGTAACAGTAGATACTATAACTCTTATTTTATTTTAGTCTTATATGTCCTAACATCTGGAATGTTTTCTGTACAGCTGCTAAAAAGGGCCTTTTCCTGATGGGGGATCAGTCTTAGTTGGCTCAAGCTTAATATGAAACTAGTAAAAATGTCTGGTACGATGCGATTGAGACATAACATCAGCTAACACACTGTACTAACGTCAGCACAGACAGGTAGTGTTAACAAAACAAAGCAAACAATAAGTAAAAATAAGGCTGCACATAATCTGATGCAGTTTGGCGTGATGATGCCTTGGACCGCAATCAAAACTGCTCACTTTAGAGAAGATCGTTTTCCTCATGGTGGGCACTTAATTGCTCGATAATTAATCTTTCAGCTTTTCATGCACGGCTGTTGCCATGGTTAATTATCAAGTAATTAACACCTGCTGTGTAGGATGATACATTGTACTTGCTCTTAGCAAACCTTTGCGCCCCCGCCTCCCACCTCTTTAAAACACCAATTATCGGTGAGAGGGTTTTTTATTTTTTTCCGTTTTTTTCCGCCACCTGTATGTTCTCCCTGATGGATGGAAAGTGAATATTTTCTTCTTTTTTCCCCGTAAGTGTGATAAACATGGCCTAACAAAGAAGTGTTAGTTCGAGCTTTCAGTTGAGACAGACGTGATGCTATCTCATGGAGGAAGTTCCTTTCAGTTTGGCTGTAGTGTTGCTTTTAAAGAAATTATGTTATTACTTCAGGGTTTTTCTCTACTTCCCAGCGTGTCCACTGCTAACACAATGCATATTTGCAAATACAGCATTGACAATGAAATTTATTATTATTATTTTTGTTACAAATTGCTGCATGAAAATGACCTTAAACTTTTTTTTGTAAATATACAAACCCCTCTTTTCATAATCTTTTGACTTAAAGGGAAGGTTCACTTTCTGGGTTTTTATTATTATTATTATTATTATTATTATTTACATTATTGCAGGCTTTTTGTATGTTGTCAATGCCCAAACAGTTTTTGTTAGTGGATATTTGAGACATTTACAGAGGTTTCTGATAACCTACAGTGGCTGCAGCTTCATTAGCGGGTCTGCGGTTTAAAACAAGGGAATGCACTTCTCGTAACACAGACTGTGCTGCAATCTTCTGTTTTAGTTTGGGCCTGATTCCTATGGCGCAGTCATGATACTGCAGCGTTGAAGGAAAGCATATTTATGCTAGCTATTGTGAATAAATTCTATAAAATGGATAACGTAAATGTATACATAGTCTGTTCCCTGTGTGCAGCGTCTGGGAACATATCTGCTCTGTAGGCTACAAGCTGTTGTGGAATTATTTGAAGTGTATTTTCCAGTTTTAGACCACAATCCTTCAAATGCGCATATACCAGCCTTTGTCAAAAAAATTGTATTGAAAATATCCTTCATTGCACGCAAAAATATTGCCTGGGACAATTGAAAACATGCACTAAAACTGAAATACTATCAAAAAGCCCAGAGAAAATGAACTATGTCTTTAAAAATCTCTATTAGACCATAAATGAACACTAAGATGGTTTATACCTAAAATAAGCAGTACTTTAAAATTATTTATATCTTAAATGAGCAGCACTTTAAAATGATTTATACTTTAAATTTGCTCTACTTGAAGATGGTTTATACCTTAAATGAGCACTATTTAACATGATTTATACTTTAAATGAGCAGTAATCTAAGGTGGTTTATATCTTAAAGCACCAGTGGCATAGCGGACACCCCCCACGGTGCTGTGAGCCCCCGGGCTATTTTTTAATTTGACTGAACAAGGTGAGTGTTGATGGACAAGCAGGGGCCACTATTGGCTACAAGGCGAATAGACCCTTTCCCCCACCCCTACCCATATATCATGCCTGATTTAACCCAAGTAGAACCTACCTTTCTGAGGCTGACCAATTGTAAATGGGTGGGATAATGTTCAGAACATACAAGAGCAAAGGCAGTTACTTGTTTTTGGTAATTAGCTATGGCTAATGAGCTCGTCTGAAATGAAGAGAAAATATCTGAGCGGTGCTGAAAAAAGACAACTAGCCTAAAACAAAATGTGGAGCTGAATAAAGCTACTGAAAATATCATCGCTCTGTTCAATGCTGAATCAAGTTGGAGAGTGAGGATCCCACCAATTGGGTACTCTCTTGATAACTAAAGGTGCTGGAAGGTGGGGGGGGGGGGGCGTGCGGGTGGGACCTTGCGGGAGGACCCTGACAAACTGCACTACGCCACTGATAAGCACTACTTTCAGATGTTTTATACCTTAAATAAACAGTACTTTAAAGTGATTTAGCTGTACAGTGGTATACAGTACAACGAGGTACACTCATGGAATGGACTATGAGCCCTACTTGAAGATGACTAACATCAGAAAATAGGCACAACTTTAAAACAAAACCGGAATTGTGGGACAGGTTTACTTTCGTGCTCAAAAGCAGCTTGTTGGCGCGATGAGCTGAACAGAGGGACATTCGCAACCTGCTCTTTGACCGGGCCTCTCCGGTCCCGACGAAGCCACACATGTAAGCCGGCCTGAAGGCTGCGTTTTCGACGGCGGCTTCAAAAGCAGAGGGGGACAAAAAAGCACCGCGGCAGTCGCCGGGTGCCTTGCGGGGTTGCCACGACAGTGCCAGGAGAAGGGCCCCCCCGTCCCCATTGGCGGAGAGCGAGTCTTTTGACGCAGCCGGTCAGACGGCGAGGTGCTTTCACAGGGAAACCCGGACCGCCATCCTGTCCGCCCCTCCGGGGGGCTCCGTCCCCTTTACCCTCTTTTAGTTCCGCGCTTTGACCCGGGGGTTTGATGTCTACCACGGCGTTGGATCCACCAGATTGTGAACCCCCTTTCCCCCCTTACGCCTTTCTCTGTCAGACAGGGCCAACTGACCCAGAAAGGCACGCCGTTCTTTTGTTGAGCCATTAAAACGAAACAACATCCCGAAGGTGCGTTTGCTTTGCGACGGCTTCATTTTGATAATGGGGGCATCGGTCTTTAAGCCCGGAACCCCACTGAGACGTTGTAATAATCAGAAAGGGAGGGGTTTGGCGGGGGAGGATGGGGGGGGGTGGATTTGTTTGATTGGGTTGGGAGAGTCAGTCAGCAAGGGGACCAGAGTGACATGCCTCTTAGCGATGCCTTTTATCTGGGAGATGAGCAGAGGCATGGCGAGCCTTCTAATGGAGGCGTAATTTAATGAAATCTATTGGGTAAACATGCCGCACATCTTCAAAGGATGTGACAAAGTTTTTCTCTGGCAGACAGGCAGGCGCTGGCTGCTCCCTGGTCCCATGCAATTGCTGTCATGCACACCCCTGTCTTTTTCTGGGGGGGAGGCGTATTATGAGAAACCTTACAGAAAGGTTGTGAGCATACTGTCCAACACTTCATAAATAATATTGTGTAAAAAAATGTATATATACAGTATATATACCAGTTTGTAATCACTGAAGATATTAGTGTGACCTCAATCCTCAAGGTAAAGGCAATGATACTTTCTGTGAGGTTGCTGAAGAAGATAATAATAATAATAATAATAGTAATAATAATAATAATAATAATAACTGTCCAATGCAAATGTAAAAACTCACCGGCACCAAAGACCTGAACTTGTGGGTGGAGATAAGCAGCCCGCTTGCAAAATTAAAGTTCACCGCTCTGACAAGAAATACAAAATTGCTTAAAGTATCCACGTACTGCACATCGCCCTAAAGTTTATTAAAATTGTGACTCTGGAGGGCAATGTGCGTATGTGCCTGGACCCTGGGGAGCTGGGCTAGGGTGTGCGTGTGTGCGTGGACCCTGTGGAGCTGGCCTGGGGTGTGCGTGTGTGCGTGGACCCTGTGGAGCTGGCCTGGGGTGTGCATGTGTGCGTGGACCCTGTGGAGCTGGCCTGGGGTGTGCGTGTGTGCGTGGACCCTGTGGAGCTGGGCTGGGGTGTGCGTGTGTGCGTGGACCCTGTGGAGCTGGCCTGGGGTGTGCATGTGTGCATGTGTGCGTGGACCCTGTGGAGCTGGCCTGGGGTGTGCGTGTGTGCGTGGACCCTGTGGAGCTGGCCTGGGGTGTGCATGTGTGCGTGGACCCTGTGGAGCTGGGCTGGGGTGTGCGTGTGTGCGTGGACCCTGTGGAGCTGGCCTGGGGTGTGCGTGTGTGCGTGGACCCTGTGGAGCTGGGCTGGGGTGTGCGTGTGTGCGTGGACCCTGTGGAGCTGGCCTGGGGTGTGCATGTGTGCGTGGACCCTGTGGAGCTGGCCTGGGGTGTGCGTGTGTGCGTGGACCCTGTGGAGCTGGCCTGGGGTGTGCGTGTGTGCGTGGACCCTGTGGAGCTGGGCTGGGGTGTGCGTGTGTGCGTGGACCCTGTGGAGCTGGCCTGGGGTGTGCATGTGTGCATGTGTGCGTGGACCCTGTGGAGCTGGCCTGGGGTGTGCGTGTGTGCGTGGACCCTGTGGAGCTGGCCTGGGGTGTGCATGTGTGCGTGGACCCTGTGGAGCTGGGCTGGGGTGTGCGTGTGTGCGTGGACCCTGTGGAGCTGGCCTGGGGTGTGCGTGTGTGCGTGGACCCTGTGGAGCTGGCCTGGGGTGTGCATGTGTGCGTGGACCCTGTGGAGCTGGCCTGGGGTGTGTGTGTGTGCGTGGACCCTGGGGAGCTGGGCTGAGGGTTGATGCAGGCCCTCCAACGGCCTTGTGTTTTGTTTTGTCCAGGAGGCGAGCTCTCGTAGGAGAAAATCAAGGGCCACACTCTAAAATAAAGGAGTATTCTGCTCTGTTTTCATTTTTTATGCTTTTGTCCCATATTATATCATTATTTTTCTTCAGGGCAATAGCATAAGAATTCAGATGAGAATTCAAAGACCTCGTCCCTGTGTCAGTTTGCGATTGCGAACCTTCTCTTTGCCTGTGTGTGTGTGTGTGTGTGTGTGTGTGTGTGTGTGTGTAAGCGTTTGCATGTGTGTCTATACACATTGACTTTGGTTTCAAGGACAGTTGCACCAACTTTAGCTGATCTGTGAGCCCTATTAAGCACAGTGGTTTTATCTTGCTCTAGAATATATCCCAGAGACAGGAATCTCCATTATGTTTTCAAGAGCCTATTTAGATCAGAACTAAGGCAGCAGTTTGCTGCTGCTCATTAGTAATGAAAAGCTGCCTTCTTGTTTTCTTTTCTCCATTTGAAATGAGCTGAATAAAATAGTTTAGTGTATTGTGCGCTGCATTTTAATGTGAACAACTTGCGTGAAACGCAGTCGCCCATCCATATTGCCAGGCATATACACAAATTTTTAAAAATCCATTTGCAAAAGAAACTGATTTAAAGGTATGTATGTATGGTGGCTCATTTAGGCCACTGTTAAGATCTCAAGATAATGATCTCACAATTATGATGCTACCAAATAAGATCACAGGATATCAGGCTTTCTGCTTCATCTTGAGATTAAGAGATACCGACTTTCAAAATAACCAATGTGATTATCTCAGGATGACTACTTAACCCCTTTGCACAGATGCCTTGTCGTCATTACGCCGGTGGCAAGATTTTTCTCAACTGAGACATTCGTTGCTCCTGCAGCCAAACTATGTGTGGAAATCACAAACTCCAACTTTATTGGTAGATGATATGTGACGAATAGGGAGTTTCTAAGTGTCACTATTCTTCCGTAGCAAGTCCAATTACAAGCAACCCCCCCACCCAGTCTCGCCTGCAACTATACCTACCCATGCGTGACATAGTGGACAATAGCATCCATGTGTGAGTTCATAAAAATATTTATTCATCATATAAAATTAGAATTCCGTCATAGCAACAAGATAAACCAAACAATAGCCTGATCGTATGCCAAAAAAGCAGTGCTCACTCAAATGCAAAACAAACACCTGAAATTATTGTGTCATATACCAAGTAATTATATTCTCAATATCTGCTACTAAATATGAAATAAATATACAATCCTACTATTGGTTTTACACATAGAAGATGTTCCTTTCAAAATTCAGTGGTCATTTATTGTCTTGGACATTCTGTTTGAGAAATACACACCAGTTTAGAACGTTATTACATAACACAAAACATCTGCGTTCAACACCCCCATGTACTGTACCTGCATCTCTGAAGCATTTCACGTCATTCCAGTTTTAATCACAACGGTTTTATCCGATAGATGACAGTATATCCTTCTCAACGGTGTTCACAATTTTTTCTTGGATGCTTTGAATGATAATTTACAGCCCAGCGTAACAGCATTTTTTATCTAGTCAATGTACTATTATGCAAACAGCTACAGAAAACGCATTCGCTGACGGGAGTTTTTCGTCCTCGGTATGAAAAAAGTATTGCTTGTAATATGCAGTTTTTCTCGCTGGCTACATTTGCACGTTCGTTTTTCCACTCGATCACTGTCTTGTCCAGTAGGCTATGTTAGATATGGTTATTTTCGCATTTTGAGTGCATTTCACACACTGTAGTGTAAGCATTCATTCCTCAGTCATGCTTTATGTTTGATGTACCAACTTTCATTGAAGCCTATAGAAGAATATTATTTTATTGTCATGTTATCATATGTAATATAGGCTTGAGGCTTTGTATCTTTCTGGTCTGTACTTGTCACTTAAGGCATGGAAAATGCTCATTCCAATTTACTGTGCGCTGATGAATGTTAAAATTTTCCTTGGAGTCATTATGAATGGGAACATTAAAAAAATAAAATTAAATAAAAATACTGAAAAATTATGTCCCAGGGCAAAAATTTTACATACTGTAGAGTACAGGAAAAAGTGATGTTTTATTGAGGTACAAGAGTGAATGATTAGGCTACATATTTAGGTGCGTGTAACAGTGTGATATCAATGTTTTCATCTTAAACCATCAGAAGGGGCAAATGTATATGCTGTATAATGGACAAAACTCATTTTATTAATTTATGACTTGTATTATTGGATAGGGTTTTGGATCCATAGATATCTACTGATGAAAATATAGTCATTCCCACTTGATGCAAAAGTGAGTTTTATGATCCAAAACTGTTGATTTGTAGTATCATTATTTTATGATTTAGATAAAGCACAATTTAGCCATTTGGATAGATTTGGAGACAATACTTGAAAACAGGGTACACTGCCTATATTTTGCATCATAGATCTTTAGTAGTTCTGCATATCATCCTCAGATTTTGCACACTTGTGGATGTGGAGTTTATGATCCAGGAAAAGTTTGTATTGTAAATGGTACAACTGTCTTGTTTCATTTAAGCCATTTGCCAAGTTTCTGTGATACTCACACCCGGAGTTATAAAGCCTTAAATAGAGCACCCCTAAATAGGTGAGAATTGACAAAATTTGCCATCTGCGCGAAGGGGTTAATCTGACAAGATAATTGACCAGATTTAGATTTTATTTTTAACCTTTCATTTTTTATTTTGATTAAAAATGTTTTTATTTTGATGTGCTTACCAAATGCCAATATCATGATGACAATGTACATAACTTGGGTCATGATTGGTTTGGAGTCAGTATAGTGTTGAATCATCAGAAAAGCACTTTGTGGTTGGAGTAATCATAATAATGTGACAATAGCAGCCAGTTAACACCGTGTTGTTTATGCTGAAATCCATGTATCCTGTTTTACTTGTCCAGATTAACGTAGGCAAAACATGTTGTCTATCCATAATATGCACATTATTTTACATTTTCTGTAATATAAGGTGAATATGAAATTTTCATCTACTAGTTCTGTGCTGTTTTCCAACTTTTAATCACTAACAATTCCACTCAACCTTCCTCCTTTAAGGAAGTGATTTGTAACACTTAATAGTTTTTCTAGTAGAATGAATGCACTTGGCTATGCAATGCTGAGTTTTATGAGGGATGCATGTCAGTCATACAGTACTACTGTATGCACAGGTATGACAGCATGAAGGGGTTGGTGACGACTAGGCCTCTTCTTGCAGGGTGCTAGCTTTCCGCTATCAGCCGTTCGCTATCAGCCTGCTAGAGGAATATGCCCCTCAACTGTATAGAAATTGCTTAATGGGGTTGGATTGGATTAACGAAACACAGGATAGTAGGTTTCAGATAAAATATCCGATCAGCCACACCTTTTCCTTTTCATAAAACCTGAACATAACAGCCTCCTTTGCGTTTTACTGTCTGTGACAGTATTTATGAGCCTGAATTGGGTGTGTCCAATCAGATTACATGTAATGATTATATTTAATATAGAACAGAATCATATCATGTGAAAGCAGGATATCAGTTCATGTCTAATGATAACAGGATTGAATGTAATTGTTGCAGGATCATATTTCATGGGAACAGGACCGAGTGTAAATATGGTCCGTATATATCATGATTGTTTGGAGTGACTAGGGTGAATGTTCATCACCAGCAGACTCGATCAATAACAGAATCAGTTCTGTGTAGTGGTGACCGGAAGACAGCATAAGCACATTCCTGTTCAGACTCGTACGTAATGGTAGCAGCAGGATTGTATGCAATGGTAAGACAATATCATATGTAATGCTAGCAGGAGCATATGCAATTCTAATTGGCTAGCAAGGTCACATGGCTTACAGTACAGAAATGTCTCTTTTTTTCTTTTTTTTACCACAAAACACAGTTTTAACATGTAGTATTTTTCTAACTCATTTCTGAGAAAGGGAGGCAGGTTTTTTCCAGTTAATGTTTTTTGTAGTTAGTTCACCCGTTGACATTCTTCTCCATGTGTAGAAACGTCATCTCCGGAAGGCATTATTCAGATATGAACGCTGCCAGGTCTTAGCCGGGGATCACGGTGCTTTCTTACTCCAGTGGAATAAAAAAAGATTATGGGCTCTATCTTCCGGCTGGCGCATGGTGGGTGGCGAGCCAGCACATTGGCAAAGTGTAATTTTCGGCATGTATTTTCACGCTCCTGAGCCCGTTTGACTCGCCGTGCGCCGGAAGTGGGAGGAGAGTCACTGGTGGAGGTGTGTCAGTCCAGAGCGAGCAGTGAAACTGCAAATTTGGGGCTCTATTTCCTGGCCGGTGGCAAGCCATCACTGGCGGATTTGCACGCGCCCGCGCTCATTTGGTAATCTGGGGACTCGCCGTGTGCTGAAGTGGGAGGGAAGCCGCTGCTGGGGGGGCGTGTCTATCAAAAGGGAGCAGCCCAGTTCAATTTTACTGCAGCGGAATGCTATTTTTGGATAAATTACACTGCGATTTGCGATCGCACTGCACGCCAGGTGAGACCACGTTAACGGCGCTAATCGCACCACAGCATACAGCGAGTTGCTAATTTCGGGGCTTTTCTCAATGTGTGCATGGTCATAACCTGTTCAAAAGCCAATCAACCATTTTTCTGGATATGCAGTCCAATTTATTATTAAATCCCCCAAGCAGGAAAAAATAGCATTTTGCATTTATTGCTCATTGTCTTTTTTATAATGTTAATTATTGTATTTCTTTCTGTTTTTAATTGTTTAGGGCTGTTATTATACTGCATGTGTTCCCAGGGGTACTGTATTCTTGCTTACACCTGTCTGTAATGAGAGTAATGACAAACTTGGTGCATACATTCACTTTTCTTGCACGTATATATTGCGATACAAACGTACCTCTTAACTCAATTACATTCAATTAAATCTATGCAAAATAGATAGCTTTTTTTAGCCTAATTTCTTATAAAATAATAAATTTTATTGACTGATTGGAGGCTAAGGAAATGATTTAAAGCTTTTTATTTTTCACAGTCCAGATAACCTATTAGTGACTTTTATCGCCTTTAGAGTTCTTGTTCTGCAAGCGGGGTGCCTCCCCCCGTTTTTCACTAAACCACGTGATGCTGGATAGCCCGACATGGTCAAAACGAGTCCAATGCACACGGCTCTTAAAAGGACTGAAAAGAGGTAATTTGATTAGTTATGGTTGAATCCAGCTCAAGCACAACCACTAATAAATATTCAGCATCATCCAGCCCATTTTCAACCTGCGCAGCGCACTGTGAGCTGTGCGCTCCTCGCCTTTGGTCCGAAAATAGCGAAATTCAGTAGCCTCTCTCAGTGCGCCATACGCTACGCCATTGACTGTGACGGCTCGCTGCACGCCACCTAGAAATTGAGCCCTATATGATGCTATGATGCCAGTGAATTGGGCACTGGAAAGGCTTGTGGCGGTCTTTGTGTTAATCTTAGAAGCTGCGAGAGCCTTTACAAGAACGGAAGCAATTTTGGCCTTGCGTTTCCACTGCCTTTCACCATCGTGTGACCAGGCCTTGCACTCTTTCCCCTGCTCTGTTACTCTCGTGTCCTCTGCCTCTCTCCCCTCTTCAGTATTCTGACACCTTTCTCACAATCGCGCGGGGCAACTCCAGAGTTCGTTAAAAACTGAGAGACTGAACAGGAAACCCTACTGTGAACACAGCAGGTTGCATTTTGCGATCAATACTTTATTTTGTTTTATATTGCGCTCATTGTGTCCAATGCAAATTCCCTCTGGGGCAATACGTTTTATTCATTAATTTATTATCATTTCAAATTAATTAAATTAAACTGTAGCTAGCTAGCTATTTAAAAATAGAAATTAAAATGATGTTTATTATAGCTAGCTAGCTAGATGTAGTTTTTTTTTGGCTGAGATACTAAAGTTGACAGAACTTTCTACCACCAAAAAATCAGTTGACAACATTGTGCTGATATCCCTTCTTCTACCTGATACTACAGTATACATAAACTAGTATATATTTTATTTTGTTTCTCTTTTCAGGTTAGCTAGCGAGATAGCATTAGTTGTAGGGGAGACTGGGGACAGTTGCAACAGTATGTTATTCCTCCAATCAGAAACATGCTAGAATGATGACACTCCATACTACACATGCTCAATTAGACCCTCTCACCATCAGGAAGAAAGGAGCCACATTCAACCTTTGCTTCTACATTTTTTTATTAAAAGTAATTTTGTTCACAAGCTATATTTTTGTCATTCTGTCCTGCCCTTTTGTATGAATTAAACTAAACTTACTTAGTTTGAATCTATGTTTTGTTGATTTATATGTGACATGATTAGCATGTGTCAATGTCATTGTGTCTTGCTAGCACATGAGGTTTTCTCTAGGTTTGTCCCTAAAGGCCGTTACACACTGGCCGCGATTTACTCGCACAAATAAATTGCACGTTGAAAAATAAAAACGAACTCCTGTATTGTTCATAAAATCTTGCACATCTAACGCAAAATGTCCTTTGCGAAAAAGCGGCATGTAATTTATTCGCAGCAAGTTCGTTTTCGTTTGCGAAACTATTTATCTATCCAATCATAACAAGTTTTCATCGCTGACGTCACCGCACTGCCACAACAAACTACAACATCCAATATGGCGGACCAACTGATTTTATATGTTTCCCAGTATAGCGTACTCTTTGATAAGAGACATAAAAGTTACAAAGACAGCGATTTGAAGGACAATTTGTGGAAAACCATAGCCGAGCAAATAGGCTATGAAGATGGTGGGTTTATAGCTAAATGGTTGCAATACGCACAACTTGCTATCTGATCAACTCCCACAGGTTATTAGCATTGGCTTAAAAGTTGTCTCCAGCCATTTTAGCCAGCTAACGTTAGCTAACCTTTAGGTCTAACGTTAACGTTGATAGCGTTCATGTGAAGAAGATAACAAGCCAGTGGCGATTACACACAAACAGCTACACGATACGTAGGCCTATTTATTTTTTGACTTTAGGCGAGTTCATGTAGGCTACGCTGTCACCGACTGGGTTGTTTGCCTTGGTGAAAACAAAGGATGAAAGCTAGCGAACTGCTATATGTGATATTGTTTCGTGGATATTTGCCATAGTAACAGATGGAGAAAGACGACACGTAGGCTAGCTACCGGGTCTTGCCAGGGGCAGCCACTGTGCTGTAGGGAGAGAAAAGGGGAGGAGTAGAAGGGCAGGGTAGAGTAGCCTTTATGAAATGTTTTAGCTGTCACACGGTGGCAAATAAAGTCTATAAAGTTCCCCAAACATCTTTTTCCGACTCCTGTGTGGATTTCCTGATTACTGATACTTCGAGCTACGCGAACAGTTTTTCTTTTGCCATGACATTTGTGAAAGTCAAACTGCAGTAAAGCACAGATTGAACAAGAAAGTTGTTTACTGTTGTTGCCTGCTATAGCGTACCTCGCTGCAACACTCTGCTTTGTCTTTCACAAATGTCATAGCAAAAGAAAAACGGTTAGTGTATTTCCCTTTTTTTAGGCTGTACTAACTATTTAGGCTGTATGTCTTTCTTTCAGCTAGAATGTGTTTGCGTCTAGCCTATTGTGCATGCATGTCTCCACATAGACTTGGTTAATTAATTTACATGCTTTTTCATGATCCATAGTTCAGGTGGTGCTGTTCATTGTATTTCATTAGACATTAAATACAGCTCATCTACAAACTCTTTTAATGTAATTGTGGGCTATTAATAGGAGAAAATATGTTCTCATTATCATCAGTAGAGGGCGTTATGGTTACGCAAATTAGAGGTCTTCACGGGTCCACCCGAATACCCGAGACCCAAACTGGCACGGATCCAAAATTCTGACTTGTCTCACGGGTCCGGGTCGGAACTGATATAATAGCCGCGGGTCTCGGGTAAGCACATGTGAGACTGATTTGCCCGTGAGGACCCGATCACATTTTCTTTTTAATTCTGTAGCCTAATATTATATTCTGTATTATATATTTTAAAAATTCTGTAGCCTAATATTATATTCTGTAATAATATTCCATATTATATTCTGTAATATTGTAATATAAAAAAAAAGAAACCATATCGTCTGCTCTCGCATCTTTGATGGCTACTGAAGGAGGCTGTTCTCAACAGATCCCACCATGCCAGACGATTGTCTTAGTTTATTAGCTTATTTTTATTAGAACTATGGAAAAACAATTTTTTCGTATTCTATCGCAAATAAAGGCTCATGGTTTTAGTTTCATCGGCTTAGCTTTTAGCCTATTGGTTTTGGATTTCAGGCTATTTTGTCGGCTACAATTTGCCATGCGTAGGCTAATTTACGATCTGTAGCCCATTTCGTCTTCATTATTATTATTATTATTATTATATTACTAATATTTATCCAATTTTGAAGAATGCAAGTGTTATGTTGCACGTTAACTGTGGATCCACCGTTGGCTGAATAAAGTTGTACTTGTTGCTTTTCGTTAATGTTATTGCCCTATAGCCTTATAAGTAGGCTATCTTAATGTTGTAATCAGACTAACATGATTGATTATCACCGTGTTGCGTTTATTAGTCTAATATAAGCTAAAGATGTAGTTTTTAGGCCTTTTAGTCAGTAATATAATAGTGCAAATTTGCCTCAAGGACCCATAAATTCCGCCATACTGGATTTTCGCTAATTAGCATTTTTTGTAAAACACTTAAAATGCTACCAATTTGCTCGACCAAGTTTACAAGGCAAAAGTTCATTAGTAGGTTAGAGAGGGGCAGCAAGTACCCCTTAGGCATTTTATATTGTGTTATGGTTGAAACAACGTTAAAAACCTAACCTGACCGCCTAGTTTGAGGGTATGTGGCGGTTGAAAGGGAAATGTTTTTAAACGTTAGAATGGCAATGCTGCAGCTCAGTTAGACATGAAACATTGGATTGACGTCTCAAATTGATAGCCAGTATATAACGTCAACTTTACGCTGTGAGGTGGTTGAAATTAGAAGTTTTTTTCAACGTTTAAATTCACAACGTTAAAAATAGTATGTTGTAATGATGTTGCAATTTGATGGTCAATCTGTGACGTTGCATTTGAGGTATGTGAAGGTTGAAAATGAAAGTTAATTCAATGTTGTAATTTGACTGTCACCCTACAATGTTGGATTTATGTCCCATGATGGTTGAAAATGAAAGTTTATTCAAAGTTAAGATTACAATGTTATGGTACCATACAAAATCAAACGTCATAATAATATTGCTAACTCAGACATTGATTTTGTGTTCCATTATGGTTGGAAATGAAAGTTATATGAAAGTCCTAAACGTTATAATAAGATAGTTGTGGCTACGTGAGAAATAACACCCTAATCACAATGTTACATAGACGTCAATACATCGTTTCTTGTGCAACGTTACCAGTCACATGTTGTTTCACTGTTAATAATACAACTTAAAGCCAACAGTGCTTGTTAAAAAGTAATAAATAAATACACTTGACATGACATCCCTTTTGACAGGATCAAGGGTTGCCAGCACACATGGTGGAGTACTTGTTTTTATTTGTTTTCAATATTTTTTGTTTTCGAAGAGCTTGCCGATATTCGAACTTTGATAGGCTATAGGCTATTTGTTTTATATTAACATATGAGCATTGCCACTGCACCACTATGACTGTGTGGAAAGACACGTTGGCTGCTGTATACCCTTTCTAGTTCTAGTCTGATTACCGTCTGGTAATAGCTGCACCTGCAATGTGACATTTTTGGCAAGTGCTGTAATATTGCATTAAGTTATGTTGGTGATCTGAGCGTAAAGACAGCTGCATCTAAACCAAACAGGTCATTTCTAATAAAAGTGCATGCCAGTACTACAATTTCTAGCTGTTTCAGCCAATTCCATCAATGGGAAAGCATTCATTTTCATAGTTTTAATGGACAAACCACTGTGCGTTGGTTGTTTGAAAGCTTAAATAATTTGACTTTGTATATTGTATCTAGTGCTCTGAATGTGATTTAAAAGGTTGACACATTTAAAAGTCTAAAACTAACACTTGGACACATGCATTTCAATTTTATAGGTATATTTTATTAAATTTTTAATGTAACTTCATAATAATACATGGGGTGACAGGGAGATTAAAGATTGATTAGTGCTTATAGTTGTGTGGGGCTGGAAGTAGCCTATAACATAAAACTCAACAGAAAATGTTATCAACATACATAAAAATACGCATACAAAGCCCTGTCTATAATAAAACTAGCAAAACCGAGGCCTGCCAATAAAAGTAGTCCTATTGATATCAAAATATTATTTTCACTATAAATCATTGACATTTGACACTTTCACACGACACATACAGTTTGAAAACACAGGGCCAAGTTTCATGAAATTATTTACGAAACATTGGGTAGCATTGCTTTGGAATAGAGCTTGTTTAATTTCTGCGAGGTAAGATAGCCAATATTGTTTGTTGTTGCTGGGCCTAATTTTGATATCAATAATTTTAATGGCAGGCCTAGATTTTGCTAGTTTTATTATAGACAGGGCTTTGTATGCGTGAGTAACTTTTTTTTTTTTGTACGTTGAAAACGTTTTTTGTTGAAACATCATTTATTTTTGTATTGTGTGTGTTATGAGATGATGATAATGACGATGCATATACATTTATGAACCATAAGATAATTAAATCTAGAGAGAGAGATGCACACATAAACGCAAAAACACATGCATTCTGGCTAAAAGAAACACATATGCCTGGATTCTGTCATTTCCCATTTACCATGAATTACAAATAAATACAAGTTTTAGTCATATTTTTAAATGGATTACCGTCCTTGTTTTAATGGGTTATTGTAGCCTACATGATAGACCTACTAATAGTGTGTATGTCAGTAGATTATCTAGCTAACATAATTTTACAAACGTGCCTTTTGCAAGGTAGCTACAGTAGCCTATAAAGTTGTTAAAAATATAACACTAGCAACACCACAGCGGTCAATGACCATCGTCACAAAGAAATTCAATACATCTGCTGTCATGGAATCCATATAGCTATCCCTTTGTGACTTTTTCTAAACGTATGTATTGAACATTTTGATATAATTTGAATCTTAATATTGCACAAGGAAATAAAGTTATAAACGCTTACTTAAATGGCCGTGAACGGTGAAACTGAAACTTATTTTGCCTGTATAATTGATAATGTTGGTCTTGCGACGTTTGATCAGTAAAGTTGTTGCGAAATGACATGGTTGCCACATGTGATTGTGTTGCCTAGTGTAGAATCATTATTTATTAAGCGACTCTATGACTTATGCTAGCTATAAAGGGGGAAGCTATATAAGCTACTAAAGTGACAGAGAGCTAGAAAAGGCTTCCTTTGTGTTTAAACTTTATTTTTTCTGCCTGACAAATGTTATATATTTTTTGGTACTGTGCAAGTTGACATGCAGTAAATCTTGGTGGTAGTAAGTACTGGACCATGTCTGACCTCTGTTTAGGCAAAGTACAATTTAAACATTTAACAATTAATATTGTTAAAATTAATATTTGCCTTTGCAATAAAAACATGTTATTTAATGTAAAAATAACATTCTTACATGTGAAAAGCATAACATGTGCACATAGTTTTTGTGGGGGGAAAAAAACTTAACGGTAGGGATTTGGCAGGGCTCGAACACAAGTCTACATCGTGAAAGTTAACCTGTTGATATAACGTTACCATTTAGATCTACCAATGTTTCAGCTAAACGCCACACTAGCAGAACAAATATAGCACTCACAAAGTTCAGAAGAAGCGCACCCTGAATGATGCCCTCACAACCACACCCTGCAGTCCCGCAAACCCTTTGCCTTAAAGCGACAGTTTACATAGAGCACAAAACTTCTTGCGCTCACAAAAGCTTGCCTCTTAAAGCCTGAGGATACGCTCTTTTTCAGAATTCTCTGGTGGCGCATTGGTTTAAGCAGTTGCTTCTCCCGCTGTAGGTTCTCCCTTTTGTGGTGATGCAAGTTCCAATCTCACCTTTGCAAAAATCTTTTTCGCCGTGCCTGCCGCAGTTCTTATAGAATCGCCCTCAGTTCACTGATCAGTTTAGGTTTTTAATATCTTCTGATAGAAAGCATTATCCTCTTCACAAAAAAAATTATTTATAAAAGACAAAAAGAATCAGACAAATCAGAGTGGGATTCGGACATTAAACGCCGGAAGTAGCCTAAACATTTCCAGAGCCACATATGATCACGTTGTGCCACAGAACACACACACCACTAGTTAGAAAATAGGCTTACACTTTTTTCGAAGAATGATGCGCTTCTTTTTTTTAATAAAACTGAGGTGTTATGTTACATTTGTATTATTCCGTAGATCGCTCTCTGATAATTTCTTCTATGGAATAATTTGATTTGAATATCTGAACCTGAATATCTGCCTATACTTGTTGATGTTCATAACTTGTTAAGATGTGCATCTTCTGTGGGAGTTCTATATAGGCCTAGGCTACTTTAATTTATTTATTTGATTATAGGCTAACACGTTGCGAGCAAAAATAATTAAATTTTTTTATGCATTTGGAATTTGAACAGTGTAACTAGGCCTACTACGATTAAAATGTTTTCTAGCCGTTGCTTAACGAGTCCCCGGGTCGACACCTGGCCATAGCTAGAATAAAATAGATAGGCCTAACGATGTATTATAATAAATAAATCGTTTATGATTTATGTAAAGATTGGCATGCTCTTTCTTGGAGTCATTGCGAAAAAAAGAAAGAGGAAAAGGACTATATCACAACAACAACAAGAATGGCGATGACATGGTATTTTTGGCAGGAACACGTATTTCATGCATCGGAGCTGTTCTTCTCTCTCTTAATGCTCCTCTTTTGATAAGGAAAAAGGCTTCACGTTGCAGTGTTCTTTTTAAACCATTAAGCAGTTATCCTGATACAACTTGTATGAGATTGTATAATCACGTTATTTAGGAGCGGCAGTGTAGTATAATGGTTAAGGAGCTGGACTTGTAACCGAAAGGTTGCAGGTTCGATTCCCAGGTAGGACACTGCCGTTGTACCCTTGAGCAAGGTACTTAACCTGAATTGCTTCAGTATATATCCAGCTGTATGAATGGATAAATGTAATAAGAAGTTGTGTAAGTCGCTCTGGATAAGAGCGTCTGCTAAATGCCTATAATGTAAATGTAATGTAATATTTAACATATATGTTCTGGTTCCTACGTTGAGCTGTATCTTGAGTACGTTTATGAGCCGGTCAAATAATAACATTAAAGCGTCGGCACTTTTGAGAAAGATTCACAACGTCAGGGAAAACATATTGATCCACTGTCTCATTTTTTACTTTTACACAATGGTCCCAATACAACTCAACGTACACGTTGCTACCACATATTTTTAATGATGGCAGTATGATGTCTGGTTTCTACATTGTCTTGTATTAATTTCTCAATCGTCCTGATAACGTTACCAAGTGACAATGCAACTACGTCTTTTTGTTCACGTTTATACATTGTCAAGATTCAGACGTTGTAGAAACCAGTTATTTTTGGTCATGACTGATAAACAATCAAGCAACCAGAAAACAACGTTACATATATACGGTTGCATGGGCAAAAAAAAAGGGGTAGAGTCATAAGAGAGGGCATTTCGAAGCTGACATTACTATAGTACAATTTCTATTTATTAATTAATTTTTTGATCAATTTGAAACTGGTGGTAGACATAAAACTGTGGCGCTTCTCTCGGACAGGGGTTCAGTCCGACAGTTTAATCGCTCTTGGGCGACCCCCGCTGGTCGTTAAGGGCGCTCGTAAGACTGCATGTCAAAGTCGCGTATAAATGGTCCCTCCTCCGACACCGCTCTCACGGAAACAGGAGAGTGCAAAGAGAACAAAGAGAGGCCAAACTATTCTATTCTAGAACTATTCTATCAAATGAGATGTTTGCGGAATCCTTTGAGTATGTGACTCTAAATAGTCTATAATTACTCGTTGAGTTCGCATGATTCAAATGCATAATGCTAAATTCCAGGCAGGAGCACACCTTCACCTGGGGGGGGGGGGGGGGGGGGGGGGGGGGGGGTAATTAATACATCCTGGAGCCACAAAATGCCTACCATTCATGTGAGCTTCAGTCATACATGAGTTTGTCATACTTTACTTAAGTCTACTGCAAACAGGGAAAGTGATTGCATGATACTTCTAGTTTGAGTGTGAAATATAATTTTTAAATATCTTTGCAGAAATGTGCTTCTGTTCATTTTTTTAAAAAATTATTTTATTTTGTATTTTTTTTAGAAAGAAAAGACAGTATTAATGGTTCATTATTATTATCATTACAGGCATTTAGCAGATGCTCTTATCCAGAGCGACGTACACAACCTTTACATAGTGTCCATTTATGCAGCGGGATAGGCCTATATACTGAAGCAATGCAGATGAAGTACCTTGCTCTCAACGGCAGTGTCCTACCTGGGAATCGAACCAGCAGCCTTTCGGTTACAAGACAGCCCTGACAAGTACAGCCCTGACACACGTCTAATCAGAGTTTCTCATAGATAAAGATAGACTCGAAGCAAGCTTGTGTTTTTTTTTTAACAATGCCATGACTGCTTCCCACCCGCCTTTCTTTCAGAAGCTGGTAGATAAAAAGTTCTCAGACATCTTAAATTCTGCACTTTCCCGCACCTGTACGCACCCTCCCGTGCGCCTGTTTTAAACCCAGGGAACCTGGGGAGACAGGATGTGGTGCAAAGTGCATGCTCCATATTCATAAACATTCACAAGCAAGCCCATCTCTTTGTCTATGGCAGCTTGCAGTTTTTACAAGACCAGTTCCTTACCCATTTTACTACACTGGTTAACGTACGTGTGCTTAATATACTTACAATTGTAATAGTGTACAAATATGTTGAAAGAATTTCACAGTGGAATTATCCTCACACGCATAAACGTGTACATTTAATGGCATGGTTACGAGACAGACGGCAAAGACACTGGTGCGAATACCCAGCGAACCAGCTGCTGACATTAAGACTGACGCCATAAATGTACAGCTTTCTTTCGAAACAGATTGTTTTGAAAAGGTGAACACCTATTCTAAAATGTTTTCTTAAGACATAATATTGGTACACCTCTACTTCGTTGGCCAAGCCAGTGCTTTCTTTATGGTTACCTCCATATTCATTGACATACGGTATATCTGCGTAACTTCAAGACATCTATTACTGGTTAGTTTAGGGTTATATGGAGTACACTTAGATCGGGTTCTATCGAGTAAAATGTTAAATTATATTCTTTAAATGATAAAGAAAAGCAACAGTTATCACTGAGATCTCCTGAATAATGCTAATAAAACCAAACCCCGCTGTGTGAAATCGGAGCTGTCTGTTCAGCGATGAGCTAATGTAATTGGTCGGTGCAATGTCGGCGGACTACAAATGGACAAGTTTCGTTTGCTGCGTGGCAGTCTTAAGTGACCTATTATAAATGTATTTTATATTATAAATCAAATGACCTGAAATGCATTCGTAAGTAAATGTACTCGGTTTGTGCAAAGGTTATTTGAAATGATGAATTAATACTTACGGTGCATTAAAGTTTTCTAGAATTGCTCTAACAGGGCTTTGCCGCCGTACTTTTTGATTGACCGGGCGACCTGTTAGAGTAAAATAATTTGTATTGTTGTGTTTTGGGGTTGGAGGTTTGAAGGTCATCGTGAACGTTTGAATGTGATTTGATAACATGAATGCGATTGAATAAAGGCAGAAATATTCCAAAAATTACTACCTTTTTTTTGTTGTTAGGATATTATTCATGGTTTCATTGTTATTGATTTATTAACTTTAAAAGACAGCCCTTGTAAACGGGTATTTGGCTGGTGCATCCATCAGAAAAAAGGAACAGTGTAAGGTGTGCTCAATGCTGTAAGGTAGTGCAATGTTATATTTATTCCCATGTTCCCATAGTTCTGGCTATACTGAACTGTAACTGATAATCTGCTAGTTGGAATATCAGTCTCAGAAATTCACGTCAGCTTTATCTGATACTGCTTGGGTGCAAAGTGGTTTTCAGCCACAAGATGGCGACATTGTGCAGGGAATTCAACGCTTCTGGTCCCCCCCCCCTCTTTAACACCAGTACAGCCCTGACACAGGTCTAATCAGAGTTTCTCATAGATAAAGATAGACTCGAAGCAAGCTTGTGTTTTTTTTTAACAATGCCATGACTGCTTCCCACCCGCCTTTCTTTCAGAAGCTGGTAGATAAAAAGTTCTCAGACATCTTAAATTCTGCACTTTCCCGCACCTGTACGCACCCTCCCGTGCGCCTGTTTTAAACCCAGGGAACCTGGGGAGACAGGATGTGGTGCAAAGTGCATGCTCCATATTCATAAACATTCACAAGCAAGCCCATCTCTTTGTCTATGGCAGCTTGCAGTTTTTACTCTAAAAAATAACCTTTGGATGAGCCAGAATATCTCAGGATTGCGTTTTTTGTCTTAAGATAAGACCAGCTCTCCTTTTCACCTGTTTTATAGATTTGCTTTTATGAATAAAGTAATTGAACAATAGCAAACATCATTATTTCCATATAAATAAACATTTTTGTACATAAGATTTAAGCTTTACTGGATATTTCCAACGTTGTTTTTACATTTTATTTGATATTCATATGGCCTTTTAATGCATTTTTATGTTTTAAAAATTTTGTCTCACAAGAAATATATTAAAGAACAATAAGAAGTTTAATAAGATGTTAAATAAGATTATTGTGATAAATTAAAATGAACATGAATTTGTTTTTCCCATGGATATGTATTAGGTTAAAATTATTTAGATTGCAATAATGTATTATATCAGTAATTAACACTCATAACCATTATTTAAGTTGAGTCATTTTCACGCATGCTTTCATGTGAAAAGGGCTTTTTTATTTATTTATTTTTTTATATTTAAATTTTTTTTATAAATGAAGCAGAGCTGTTAATCGTTTCAAAATGGAATAGACAGTCAGCTTTTTTTTTTTTAATGATAGGTGTTTTAATAGCAGGTGTACAGATCGTGTCTTATGATAAGGGGCAGTGGAATGTTGAAATATTCCTCTCAAAAAATAAACGGTTTTCACAGTGCAATGCATAATTGGTAACATCCTTGTAAAATGTGATGCTCAGTGAGATTCAAATAAAGTCTATCATTTAGCATCTTTCTTTATGGGATTTTTACAGACCTGTGGTAGTTGCCACATGACAATGTGAATAGCTGTTTTTCTGCAAACTTGTAGCTGTAGGACCGTCCACATATATAACTGGTGATACTGATGGCAGTGGTTCATTCATATGGCTTATTCACATTACTAGGTTTCAAATTTAGTAAATTATTATAGTGATTATTTAATGGCGTGATTATGTATTTTTATGTGTGTATATGTGTATATATATATATATATATATATATATATAGGTGTAATTAAATATGTATATATAGTATTAGTTGCATTTACTTGTATGATTAAATGTATGAAGTTAATTTAGACAATGAAGAGCTATATTTCTGCTATTGGTCCCATAGTATTGCTTACTATACTGGATATTGATGTGTTTCTCAGCAGTGTGTCGTGAGTGCTGTAGTCTGCACTTAGACACCTCATTCTCTCCATTTATCGTGTGCTTGGCTTTTGTTCTTTGGGGGCGGGGGGGTCAGGCATTTACTAAGTTCTCAACCGCGATCTGTTCGCAGCATCGCGCAGCTACTCCGTGAAAGTCACGGCTTGAGCGGGGTGACCGCCCCTGGTTACGCAGACATCACCTGCAACAACAAAAAAAACGAACGCTTAGATAAACGTTTTCCCAAGCGTTCAGTCACTCCACTGCAGGTCGTTCTTTCGTCGCGTGCAGCAGAAGTGACACTTCTCTTTTTCTGTCCTCTTAAGGTTTTTACGCGCTTGTGTGCGTGTCAGGGTTGTGCGTTTGACTGGGGCAGGAGCTCCCGAATAAGATCGTCGTCGCTTTCTCACAGCGATGTTTCGCCGCTCCATAGACGGCAAAACATTTCTCAAAAATGTTGTTAAACAAGTGCAAAAGATTTAGTTGTTTTTTTTCTCAGGTAACATCCCCTTAGTTTTATACACTTTTACACACTACACCCTGTGGTAAATTAACTCTAACACTGAGGGCAATTGAGCATCCCTGTTCCTGTTTCAATAGCAGTGAGGAGGTTATTACCTTATCCCAATTATAACAACACAAACATACATATTTAAATACAAATTATACGACATCCATTGATGTTTGATTTAGAAATCAGTCATTTGTTCCCAGAAATAGTTTTGCATACAGTTTGCAAATGTCCCAACCTACCAAACCTGAGGAGGGTACAAACTTTCTGCTTATTACACACTTATTACATATGTATTAATGGTTTAAAAGAATAGCGAACGGTTAATACATATATAATGTCCTTCTATGCTGGTGTATAAAATAAATTGAGAGCTGGTGTAACACTAGTCACATAATTAATGTAATTGTAAGGAGGGGAGGGGGGTGATGGGTGGGGTTATAGTCATCATTCCCCAAACATACTTAGGAATTTCAGCAGTATTTTCGGAGAGAAACACGGCCAATACAAGGTCACAGATGCAGCAAACCAATCAGAAAATAACATAACTCCGCGGGTACTCTGGCTAAATGAATGAAAATCCATAATCGTAAAGCCGGTAAGTCCATTGCTAAGGCAGAACACAAAGAAAGTGCACATAAACGGTCCTCATAAAAATCCAAGCTTCCTCGACATCAGAAGTGTTTTATTAAGTCTGGTGTACATTGCGTTGTTCTGTGTTATTTTAAGTCAGGCGAACTCCAAGCCCGGGCTCTGTCATATAAACTCCAAGCAGAAAATCGTCTTGATGGTTTCTTGGCGGTTCGACCTCGGCCGATCGTTACAGCAACTTGTACAAAAGGAAAACATGACAGACAATATTAGTTGCGTGTTAGCCTGTTTTAATCTCCTAAAATCATTAATTTTCTATGATAATATTTTTCCAGAAAACCTTTGAATTGTGCGAATCATGTGAGAAATACTCGGCTTACGCTTTGTGTGCTTTTGAATTTAAGTCCATGCCATCAATCGCGTTAAAAGTCTGGTTGAACATTAAGATTAAAGATATTGTTTGGTACGTAAGTTAGAAGGATTGGAAAGGATTTTGTAAAAGAGGGACAGATTTATGTGTAAATAAACCCATAGTCTCTTGTGTAAGAATCAGCCATTTTGTTTTGAAATTGTTGTAACACAGTATCTCTGGCTGGGTGACCAGATCTGTGTGTGTGTGTGTGTGTCTGCTGTGTGTGTGTGTGTGTGAGAGAGAGAGAGAGAGAGTGTGTGTGTGTGTGTGTGAGAGTGAGAGTGAGTGTGTGTTTGTGTGTGTGTGTCTGCTGTGTGTGTGTGTGTGTGTGTGTGTGTGTGTGTGTGTGTGTGTGTGTGTGTGTGTGTGTGCGCGCGAGTGTGTGTGTGTGTGTGTGTGTGCGAGTGCGAGTGCGAGTGCGAGTGTGTTTGTGTGAGTGAGTGTGAGTGTGTGTGTGAGTGTGTTTGTGCTAGGTCTATAACCAGATCCAGGCATTATCCCACTTTTTGTTTAGATGTACGCCTGTGTTCGTTCGTGCGTGCACATGCACATGCACATACACAACAAACATTTCTCTCTTTTATCTGTCATATCCAGCATTTCGCATCGGACATTGTAATAATATATTCCGTATCAGTTCGTTATATAAAAAAAAGGGTGAAATTCTGTGTGAGCTACGACGTCGGTGGATTCTGCTTTAATTAATACTTTTTCACTGGCGAGTGCAGTAATGGCTGCGAGTGCTTTCTGTCCGTTCTCCTTTAGGATGCACACAGCGACCGGCCTCGCGCGCGTCTCCAGTCAGAGAGGGCTAATTTATTAAAAGCTTGGCTTTCTGGCTCAGGGCTGGTTATGAGCAGGGCCACTGATAACCGTTTAGAGCGCCTCTTTCGCCCGGGCTGTGCCGGCATGTGCTGCCCTCCCTCCGCGGACACTCTTAAAGCGACGTCGGCATGTCTCAACTCATTGCAAAGATAACATTATTATTAATTTATTTATTTTAAAAAAATGTAATAATTATAATAATTGACAAGAAATAATTAAAATTAAGTTTTATAATGTATAGCGCGCAGTTCACATTCAGTTCGGCAAAATTTTCATTCAAACAGCAGCTAATTTTCTAATACGGTTTATCAGCCTGATCAGTCTGCCATACTGTTTTTAAGTATTCCCTGATGGATTTGATCAGATCGATCAGCACGATCAATTTCACCGTGCAGTTTTAAGTATTTTCTGATAGAATCGATAGGCACGATCAATTTACGCACAGTTTTTAAGTATCCGCCGATAGAATCGATCAGCGCAATCAATTTACCGCACAGCTTTAAGTTGCCACAGAAACAAGCCCTCCACTGACTCTCGTTTGTGGTTGACGGAAATAAAATAATAAGGGTTTAAAAAATTCTTGTTATGTGGGTAAGCATTCCCGTCTCTGGCAGACTGTCTCTGTTTTAAAGCTTATTGAGAGTGCAAGCTGAGACTGGAAGTGACAACTGGCGTCAGCAGACAGGGCTAAACTGACAAGTGGGACCAGAATAGGTGACAAAAAATTTTGATTTGCCAGACTGACTTAAGTATAAAGTCATGAACTATTTATGAAATGCATTATGAATTATTGTTTGCTTTAAAAACCGCAACTTGAAATCCTGACGTTACCAGCTTCCGACAATCACACACTTTCCCGTTTGTGCAATGTGTATACAGGAGGCGAAACGGGGAATATTGGGATAAACTTTCTCCAATCAAGTTATATTTATATTCCTTTGACTTAAGTGCTCCTAATGAGATGCATGCTGGGAGGGGGGAAAAAAAGCCTTTTTTGTTCTTTGACAGATTATTTGGACGGGACTCTGCTGTTCTGAACCTCTCTGTGGTTTCCTGCTCCTGTTTTTGATCAAATTAAATTACATAGCTCACGTCGGACGTTATGACAACGTCGTGTGTTCGAGAATTTGATTGGCTGCCTCGACAATATGCCCGTATCTACACGAGCCAATGAGAGGCCTGCTTTAAGTTCTCTTAAGAATGGTGCCCTGTGGAAGGTACACATCTATGCATTGATCCCATTTGGACCACAACACATGCCTGTATGATGTAATGATTTCTTCAACCAGTTATTAACAATTTAGGAGCCAGTTTTTTTTCCCGCTGTTTTTGTGTTCTTGGTGAGTGCGCAGTTAGACTGTGCTCTGCACGTATCACCAGTTGTCAGTTTTGTTTAAAAGAAACATAAGTCGCAGAAGTTGTTCAAAATGGCCATTTATTAACCCCTTCTCAAGCACCACCTTTTTTGAACGCAAGCCCAAAAATAAAATGGTTACTGTTCTTGAATCCATTTGACTACAGGCATAATCCTGGACTCATCTGTAAGGTAACCCTTAGGAGTTTGTTTGCCAAGAGTCCAAATTACTCTAAGAAGTATTTCTGAAACAAAGTAACATGCCAGGATATGGATACCGACTTTACCGTGATTCTTATCGTCTGGGGATTTCCAGAACAGATGGAGTCGTCGTTTTGATCAAGCCTGTTTTGTATCATGTTGCAAAATAAGGAACCACTATCGCTTTAACATTAGGATCGTAAAATAGCTTCTAGAGATAGAATTGCGAGTTTTGACAATTTAAAACGGTATATTGTCTGACCAGATTGATAATTTTTTTTACCGTAAACAAACACTTTTATGCAGGCTCGCACATTCTTGTTCTTATGCTAATGCTTGCGGTGCTGTTGACTCGTGGGTCTAGTACATGGCCCGTGGAGCCCAGATAAATATTTCCAGCTTGTCCTTGAGGACGGCACCATGGCATCATGGGTAAGGAGCTTGCCTCGTAATCGGAAAGGCTGCGTAATCCTTTCCCAGGAGGGTAACTGGCTTTTAGCGTCCTTTAAAGAGCTTACATATCCGGCGGTTTAACTGTACGTTATGTCAAGCGTAAATGTTAAAGTCAGTGATGGACATCTGCTGAGCAAATGAATACATAATGTAGAAACAATGCATTTGTAAACAGGTAAGATTCACAGTGAACGCTTCAGAATTATTCTTATGTGTCCTTCATGGCCGTCTCTCCTTCACTCCGCCAATCACAGCAGCAGGCGCAAGAACCTCCGCTCACTGCAGCCAATGACGGCTTTCCGTGGCTCCAAACCGCTTCAGCACGCAGCGAAACCTGACGAATCGGCTCCTTCCGGTTATAAATATGGTAGTAAACGTTACGAGGATTTATTTGCTATGTCCTGTTTGGGCTTGAAAATGAGTAATAGTAGAGATCTCTATATAATCATGTAAGCTGTGATTGAGCCTGCATAGAGGAAGGATGAGGCCATAGATATGCAGCAACTTGATTGGTCATTTATTTTATTGCCATGGAACCGCGAATAGCATTTTACACAAAGAATGTGCACAAGGAGCCTTCATCATAACTTCCATTCTGAATGGATCTTATCCAATGTGGCAGCAAAGCATTTGACATTATTGCTAAACTCAGTGTGCTTGATCTTTTTATGAGTACACTAAAATAGCTCAATTTAAACTGGAAGTTAAAGAAAATAAAAACAAAAAAAAATTATATAGCATTCATACAGGTATTTTAGTTTGTGTTTGTGATTATAACAATTCAAAAATGTAATGCATTTTTGTTTTTATTTTACTTGAATATTGATAAGGCCATCACCTTAACGTCCTCGCAGGTCGTATGAGATTTAATTATGACATCACTGACATTGCTTTCTGATTGGCTTATCGAGTAACACCTTATATAGAACAATGCATTTTACTACTGAGTAGTGTAGGTATAGTCACTATCAGAGGAGGCTTTTTGTAGTTATAGTAAGTTCTTGATAAGAAATGGTACCAAACTGTTTTCTTTTAACACTTTATGCTATGTGTGACAACACAAATTTACTCAAATGCATTCTGCTAAACTGAGTTTGTAGTTTGCATTACGCTGTTCAATTGTCTCATTCCTTACTCGTGCTTCCAAGTAATTAATGGATAAATGCCTTATGCCTTCATCCCCAAACTAAACCTCAGTGCTTTCCGTAATTAGGCTATGGACTGTACTGGCACGGCAATTGCACCTTATATTTATTTTTAATATTTAATTTTGTTTTTTTGTTATGGTTGTGTTTGTGGTCCAAGCAGTGCTTAAGAAGAAGTGTGTACTTGACGGGACAGGAGAAGCTCTGTGATCGTGTTCCAGCGTCTGGGTGTGAACAAACCTCCCTGTGGCGCCCCTCAGAGCCTAGAGAAGAGAGAAGGAAGGAAACTGAAAGCATTTCTCTCAGTCTCTTGATTCCTCCCCTGTTTCGCGAGCAAATCGTGAATGGGTTCACATTTCAACGTCAACCCACTTTAAGTGTGAAGATACCTTTCCATACAGGAAGGTATTTGGGGGGGGGCCTTAAAAAAAGACAACTTTCACTTCCGCTCTTCTAAAAGGAAAAAAGCAAAAAGAATACTTGAGAATATGTAATGCGGTTGACTGTTAGGCACTGTGTGACAGAGGTGGGCTGCCAAAGGAGTACAGTTTTTAAAGGTCTGCCACAACAAGTAGCGAGGGGAAGTTAAATTGAATTTGAATTTGAATTTGGCCTGTGTAGTGAAAGACCTATATAAATATGGTGCTCTAATGATGTAGTTAAGCCTCTCTGCATGCAACTCTATTCTCATGTAAATGAGATGGGCATTCAGCATAAATAACACTCGCACATTACAGAGGCACACACACACACACAGCCACACGCACGCACATTGAGCCACACACACAGCCACACATTCACGCACTGAAATTCACTTGTGTGTAAACGTACACACACTCACACGCACATTCACGCACTGAAATTCACTTGCGTGCGCGCACACGCACATATCCGGAAATTATCGCAATCTTTTTTGTGTGCGCCGCCACGTATGTTTTTCAAGAAACAATGTGTGAGAAGGCTTCACGACAGGCAGAGAGTGCAGTGCCATGGTTGCTAGTAGAGGTTTTTTATTTCATTTTTTTTTTCTTAGCTCGGAAAGGGTTAAAAGTGAGTTTTAAAAAAGTTCTTTTCAGTGGAGGGTTCAGTGAACCATATGTAGGTAGCCACGGGCTAATGGGCAATTGGTCCCTGGCTCTCCAGGTATCCCACACAGTAGTACTCCCCCCACCTACACCTCCTCCCCAGAAATCCCTCCTCCATTTCACTCTAATCTCACCTTTTCTCTGCTGCTGACCTGGGGAGCCTCTCTTTATTCCCCACTGCACGCCAGAAGATAGCGGTCTGATCCCAGCAGCCTCTCTGTGCATATTCCTGCTCTCCACCCCACCGGCCCTTCTCTATTGATTTCTCTGCCGCTGTTTAGCCGTTTGCTTTTCCACAGCCCCCTATACCGGCGGCCCAGACTGGCGCGCATTAATGTCGAGCAAAGGAGAGCTTTGATTTTTCATTAGAACTGCTTCCATATTTTAATATCGGGTTTAATCTGCGCTCATGCCTTTAAGAAATAACAATTCCGGGCGAATCCCCGGCCTTCAAAAAATATACGCCGCTTCTTCAATCAAAAGCTGGGCGAATTTGCTCTTTCCGTTCGAATCCAATTCCAATCGTTTCCTACCTCTCTCCCCCACTCTCTCTCTCTTTTTCTCTCTTGCTCTCTCTCTCTCTTATGCTCTCACTTTATCGAGTTTGCTTGCTGATTGACTGATCTTACCATTTGGCTTAAACAATGGACAAAAAAACACAAACAAAATGGTTATGAACGCAACAGCATTTTTTTTCATTTAATTCTTATGCCTTGCTTTCTGTGCAACAAGGTTACATTTGAGGGCTTTTATATAATTTGGAGTATTACATTGTATAATATTATTTAAAAGCAGCGTGTGACTTCTTTAGCTTTTTACCCTTTATTCAAATATTTTACCCTCACCCAAATGTATTCATCACTGCAGTATTATAATTAACTGTTTTAGCATTTCATATAAATAACAAATACAACCTTAATTTTATTTCGGAAAGATATTTCACTATTATTAGGCTGCTCATAATAATTAAGTACATTGTAAAAGTAAGATGAAATATTTTTTCACTAGATAGTGTAACACTGAATGCATATAATTTTCTTGTTAGCTTTTTATAATATTTATTACAAGCCTATGCAATGTATTGTGGGCCTTTGAGATTAATCATGGCATAAAGGAATATTAACTTTTAAAAAAGGCAGAATCACAAGATGAACATCAAGGTACGTGTGTGTTTACAGACACACATTTGAAAACATGGGTCCTGTTCTTCTAGTAACTCTCGCAGAAATTACTATAAAGAGTCCCAGTTTCCTAATAGGCAACATTTTTTGGTCACGTCGTGACAAAACCACACCGCCTCAGTCCTTTGCGGGGAGGCGTGCAGGCACCACCATAGCTGCATTTTTGGGGGGCGCGACAGAAATTGGCAGTCGCAAAAAGGCCCAGAGTCGTCAAAACACGGCAGGCGTCCGTAAACACAGGAAGTTGAATTTGGTGCCATCGCTCGCTCTTGGCAAAGGTCACAGACAAGCCGCCGTCTCCAGAGGAAGAAGCGTTTTGCGCTGGGACCGGAGGTGGCGAGTGCTGTGGAGATGGATCTGCTACTGGAGAGTCTGCTCCAGTCCTGGGGTCTTGCATGGCCTTTTTAACATAGTGCCAAAGAAAGAAACTTTATTTCATTAGGGTGCTGTATAATAATAATAATAATAATAATAATAATAATAATAGTTTGTTTTTGAGTACAAAATGCATTAATATCATATATTTTAAATGTGTCGAGGCATAGTTTGTTAAATAACAGTATCAAAAGCTATCGTTTGCCCCAAAGCTATAGTTTAGTGTGGCTATGTTAAAAATGAAAAGGCTTGTGTAATTTTTAAAAGGCGCGGCATGTGAGTCGGGTCACTTTTGACACAAAGGCTGAAGTCTGGCGTATGACGGACGGCGCGGCGGATCTGAAGACGGCGACGGCGCGGCCCACGTTCGCCTTCATCCGATTCCTATCAAACGCGGAAAGGAGACACCGGTCTAATTGAACAACCTTCGCCAATTTGTTTGCTTTTTCCTCTTAAAAAAAAACAAAAAAATAAAGCAAAGGGGGAATAACAAAAAGAATCTGGGTGTGATATTCTTTCTGCTGGTGGAGGGTTTTAGCCCCCTGCCGCGATCAAATGAATTATTAAAGGCGCCGTTGTGATACAGCTGCCTATTTAAATGTCTGCGATTTCTTTTAAAGCCGCACATTACCACAGCCTGTTACGGGGGAAACTGCCACCATCCCCGTGAAAAATAACAACAACAACAAGAAGAAAGAAAATCTTTGCTGTCGTCCGCATGAAGTGTCAAAGTATTTTTGGACAAAAAAATAAATAAAATACTAACGGGATGTGGGATGTCAGATTATTTTTACTTTTATAATTTTTTTTGTCTGTTTTTGTCTAATTGTTGCACTTTGAAAATGATGGTTATTTCTGAACTTCTGATAAATTAAAAAGAATCATGCAAAAATGGTAAAAAAAAACAAAACAACAACATTGATTTATAAGACACACGTCAGCTGTTTTTCACATTCGTCGCATATTTTAAAAATTTGACGCGCTGACGGTTAGCCCAAAATAAACACGCTTTCGGGCTCGTTTGAACGCGCCCGTTAAAATCAGAAATGGCCCGCACTTTTTTCCCCCAGTAGCTAAAGTATTTAATAGAGCACACTTTGTAAATTAAATGTGGTTAATTACTTTTAGTGGCGCGCCACCGGCCGAGTTTTGGGGGGGACGAGGGAACGGTAGAAGAGTCACTTTAGGCCATCTCATTAATCCCTGCCCCTGGGTGCTTTACGCCTTTTATACCCAATCTAATGAACTGTTTACATTTTTAGCTTTTCAGATGACACAATTATTTGTGCGGTTCCAGTGCCACTTCCGCAGTCGCTGTGAACGGGGATTGGATTTGTTGGGGGGGGGCGGCGGGCGTGTGATTAATTTCATTGCGTTTGGGATTCATATAAAAAAAATAAAACATTTGGAGACTTTGTCAACATTTTTTGATGATGACGCTGTTGCTCTCGTCTCTACCTGAAGCCAGTTCCCTGTCCAAAAATAAAAAATGCTGTGTTGTTGATGGTTTTTTAATTGCCTTTATTTTTTGGCTATTGTTCAGCAGAAACATTTGAAATTAAGAGGACGGGACTGGAGCTCAAATTCAGCATGAACACAGAATTAGTGTTGGTAATATTGAATCTTTTTGTGCCCATGCGTGCATTCACACACAAGTGCATACACACTATGTATACTGTTTTGAGGCTGTTGTTACCTCATAACTTTCATTTTTCTAAACTGCAGGAAATTATTTGGTACGCATATCTGGAAAATGTGAAATGTAACGTAATACGTGCAGTTATCTTTTGAAGGGCTGTAAAGGTTCGTTTCGATCCATGTCAACAGAGCTAAAGCACATCTTTGACAGGACACAGAAACCTCAGTCTCGATTTTGACGAGACGCGTCTGTATAGGGAAGGCAGGCGGTCCGTTTTGCATAAAGTTAAGAAAGATCTTTGTACCTTTTTGTGCTTCCGGGAATAGAAGCAAATTCTCACCCAAGATTAAAAAATGTGACAAAAGAAACACCTTTCAAAGGGATTAAAAAAATAATAATTCTGTGGCAATAAGGTATGTTATAACAGTGTGTTCTTTTGAGATTTCAAAGCCTGCCGTCTGGTTCCCATTGTTTTGCTCCAGTTTGTTCTCCATACAACACATCAAAAAAGACTACGATATAATTTATTTCACTTGTTTTTCGATGAGAAATTATTTGTTAATTGCTTCATTTATTTCACATTTTTGGTCAAATTTCACTGTTCATATTTGGTCAAATAAAAATAAAATGTGAAAACATATGTTTCAATATCACTAGGAAAGGTAGTCATGTTTTTATTGTTATAGTTTTTCTTATTTTTTTTATGTCCTCACAACTTTACAAATGTGTGTAAAATAAGGACTGAATTGAGGTCTAGGTTAATTATGTGTGTGAGACTAGATCTGTCTGCTCTTAAAATGACAAGAACAGGGACTAATTTTTATCAGCTTTGTAATTTTCCTGGGGGGGAGGGTGGAGGAAGACGGAATTAAAAAGGTAGTAAGCCGCCTGAGATAAACAGCAGCTTTTTGTTTCCGTGACTCTTTTATTTCCCTTTTTGAAATGACACCGTTTCCTGTTCTTTTGCGTTTGCATAACATTCAAAGGTTACATTGCCAAAGCAGGTGATATTCTCAGCTGTAGCAAACAGCTATTTAGAAATACTTAAAATGCGTCTATTATTTTACTGCAACAGGGTCTGAGGGAGATGTCAGTGCGCTGATTCATATCCTGCTCCCTCTGATGCCTGTTGTCTCAATTACCCGCATGCCGGCATTCCCTAAAGTTACTCGGGTAGCTCTTTAAGATGAAAATAGACAAAAATGGAATATGTGGGTGTTTTCCACACTAAAAAAGATAAGATGTCTGTGTAGGAAATATGCGCTTCCTTTATCTTTGTTTATCTGGAAAATGTGAAGAACTTGAAATCGACACATCTAAAGTTCTCAACTTTGTCACTCTGCGATTATCCCTTGTTTTATAAACTTGACTGTAAATGACAAAAAAGGAAACAATGTTGGTTTTGAGGGAAACATGCTGCTTTTGAAAATGAACTGCAGTTTTGACGTCACCAGATAGAGTGGCTGTTAGATGGACTAGCCCTGTGTTTTCCTGTACTCTTTTTAAAGCTTTATTGGTTTCAAAATGCTTTCGGGTAAAATTGGTTCAAGGGAGTCAATTTAACACTGGCTCACATGTGCACTCTCTCACTCAAATCACTGCTTCAATCAAACAATTAAAATAAATATTTCTTCTCAGTTTTCTTTGTTGTTGCTGAACCTATGCGCAATGAATGCTTCGGATATATTTCCACCCACGCACGTCGTGCATCTCTTTACATTTTAAATTAATGTGGAATTACGTGGGTTAATTATCATTTGTACAATGAATTATTAAAATATTTGAAATCACTTAAGCCTCGTGTCACGGCGTTAACATTTGCGGACCGAAACATTTCTAAGTCTAGCTTATGCAAAGAAGCGTATTCAGTTAAAAGACGGCGTTTATCGTTTTAAATCGGCTGTTCCGTTGCTGTCTGCGACTGTAGCCATTACAGCATTGCTTCAACATGCAATTGCGCCAATGTCATTTTCTGTGCCTGTCCAAAACGAGAAAAAATAAAGCAAAACCAAAAGGGTAAAAAAATAAATAATAACCCCCCCCCCCTCTCTCTCATTTGTGAGCATATCATTTTTCTCTAACTCTGTCTATGGAATGTGTACTGTGTGTAATTACACTGGAACAGATAAGGAGTCCCGCAGGCGAGATAAAACCTTCAAAATAAATTGTTTAGGTGCTTAAGTCTCACCGTGTTGCCCACTCAATCAGGCTCTTCTTAACGGGGGGGGGGGGATAAATAAAATCAGGAAGGTGCGAGTCTTGAAATGGGAAAACTGTGGTGAAGTCAAGTGTGCCAGTCTATTGTAAGCAACAAAACATACGAGGGGGGTGCAACCAGTTGATTTTCTCTGCGTTGTTCGTAAATTTGCTACCCCACCCCCCCACCCCCCATTAGTCAGTAGGTATTGATGTACAGACCTCACCCCCCACCCCAGGTTAGTCAGTAGGTATTGATGTACAGACCTCACCCCCCACCCCCCGTTAGTCAGTAGGTATTGATGTACAGACCTCACACCCCACCCCCCGTTAGTCAGTAGGTATTGATGTACAGACCTCACACCCCACCCCCCGTTAGTCGGTAGGTATTGATGCACAGATTCCACACGTAGATGCAGGTTTAACCACGTTTTTTCCCCCCTGCGGCGTCTTATTCGCCGTACCCGTAGCAAAGAGAGCCGGTAGTCTGCCTGTATCCAGAGAAGAAGAAGACGCTTAGTAAACATTTTTTCGGTTGCCTCCGTGTGTTTAGTTTGGAGTGCATGCGAGGAGCTTTTACGTCGGCAAACAAGCCCCGCGCCGCTTGCCCTCGCCGAGAGAAAATTGGAGACGGCACGCTCTGAAGTGCGCTCTTGGACACGGCCCCACTCCCTGCCTCACTCTAAGGACGGGGAAGAGCCCAATCTGATGGGATGCCAATCGCCCGGACTCGGGGTGATGAATTATTCTCTGTCTACCTCCCCGGATCCAGATTATCACATAGTTGTGACAGTAGTTAGTTGACAGCAGTGACAGTTTTGAGAAAGGATTTATCACCGACAAGTGATATATTCTTTGTGCGAGCGACACATTTTTTATGTGAGCGATATATTCCTTATACAAGCAATATATTCCAAATGCGAGTGGTATATTCCCTATACTAGCGATATATTCCTTATACGAGCAATATATTCTTTATACGAGCGATATATTCCTTATACAAGCAGTATATTCCTAATACGAGTGATATATTATGAATGTGTACTATGTTCCTAATCTGAGTGACGTATTCCTAATGTGACTGATATATTCCTAATACGAGTAATATATTCTGAATACGAGTACTATGTTCCTAATACGACTGATATATTTCTAATAGCTACTAATGATATATTCTGAATATGTGTACTATGTTCATAATATGAGTGATATATTCGTAATATGACTGATATATTCCTAATACGAGTGATATATTCTGAATATGAGTACTATGTTTCTAATATGATTGATGTATTCCTAATATGACTGATATATTCCTAATACGAGTGATATATTATTAATACATTTTATCCTCCACAAACACAACCAAACATGCACACATTTGGATGCAATCACACGCACACATACTTGCACGCGCACACTCTCTCTCACACACACACACACAGCCCTCAGGTAGAGCGCCGCTTTGCGTCTCGCTCCATTAGGGGGCTCTCGTGCTTAAGAAGTGGCAATTATTCTCAAGACAGTTATTCTCCCCACTAAGACTTATTTTTTTCTTGTCTTTTCTTTTTTTCCTTCTCACTTCCATCCCTTCTTCCAGAAAAGGTCACGCATCGCCTACAGCGACGAGGTGCGGGACGATCTCCTGGGGGAAGGAGGGAGCTCCTCGGAGGGTCAGGTACGTCCGCAGCGAGGCGGGGCGGGGCCTGTGTGGGTGGCAGGGGGGCGGGGGGCGGGGGGCGGGGAAGGGTGGGGGGTGCGCGAGGGTGCGAGGTCAGGGACGCGGGGGCCCCACGCAAGCTGCTCCTCGCCACCGGCGCATTGGCACCAAGTCATGTGGAAGAAACTCTGTTTAATGCAAAGCCGTCATCCCAATCCACTTCATCTCCATCCAGCGCCTGGCCGCAAAGAGCCGGGACGCACGCTCCCCTTTTCCACAAACCACCCTCTGTCCATCTCTCTCTCTCCCTCATACCCAAAACCAACCCCCCCCCCCTGTATTTCTGGAGAGAGAGCATTCGAACACATGGGAGCTTTTATAATCGTCTTTTATAAGCCTTTTAAAATTGAGGGTGGGCAGGGTGAGGGTAGGGTTTTTTTTTGGGGGGGGGTGCAGGTTGCTAGCGCAAATCTAAGCGGAATATTTTAGATGGCGAAATGTTCACAAACCAAAGTGTTAGTGCGCTCGGCCTAATTGTCTCGCATATACATTTATTTATGGGTGGAAACGGCACTGAACTTTTCTACAGCATCCCTCTTCCAGCACGTCTTTTCTTTGCTCTGGATATTTGTGAAGTAACGTCTTGAGCGCATTTATCTTTGATTGCATTTTTTACGCATTCTTCAGAGAAAAAAATTTATAAAAACAACGTCGGTTTGTCTTTGCGCTGTCTTTCGCCGCTCACGCGAGCGTACGTCCTTTCTAAAATCCATAAAAAATAACTAAACAAAAACAATTGTCACAATGTGTTACATCGTTGACTCCTTCATAATAAAAGTAAACAAGAAAGAATTTTAAAAAAAAACGAAATACCTATTCTAATTGCTGGGAAGTATACCGACGTCTTCTTAAAACTTTATTGTCTTATTTTCTGAAGTCCTGCATCAAAAAAAACACTAAAAAAAGACGAATAAAAAGGACTGAACGCTTCAATGCGCGACGACTGCTTGTCACCCGCACAGCTGCTGTTCCTATCCAGGCACTTGCGATTCTGACCACAGCGCTTTGAATAATTATATATTACATTTTAATTATCCTGCCAACTTTGCAGCGGTTGCCATAACGTCACGCGATCTCCTCTGTACTCGCCGAGACTAGAATGGGATCCGCCGACGCCGAGCTGTCTCCAAATAAAGTTGCCTTTTTTTTTATATTCCTCCTTATTACCATTTCAATGACGACCTGTGCACCGCGACATCTTACAAACATATGTATCCTTAGCCGAGTTGTGTAATTGATATGCATATGCCTTCCAAATTAGCGGGACGATCGCTGTGGTGACAGTTTATATGGGGGCTGGAGGCTGATGTGCCAGAACTGTCACGTAGAAGGAATTGACGGTTCCTATCGAAACCTTCGACTGCGCGCGCGCACACTCACACACACACACACACACACACGCGCACACACCAATAAAATCAAGTAAAATGACCTAGGTCTCGGCTGATCTCCTTTCTTTTTTTTCTTGTAAAAATAATTAGTGCTGAATTCTGTTGTTTAATAATGATTTTTTTAAAATATCGTTATCTTCCTTGATAATTATACTAAAGAAGTAAAGTGTGTGTGGGGTGGGGGGAGGGGGCACAAATTTGATTTTTGAAGGGCAGAAGGGTCTTATTTTAAGATTCGCAGTGCCCCCCCCCACACACACACACACACATTTTAATTAGACAGCCAATATTTATTTGAAGAGAATATTAGAATTACTTTCCAATTAGTTGATAATTTAGTGCCACTTCAACTTTAAAGCACCTTTTTAAACACGTTATGTTTTCTTTCTACTGCACAACCAGCCATGCCAGATGTTGATTTAAAAAAAGTTGTAATATGAAAGTGGATGTTTTGTATTTTGACTAAAGGATGCTACTTTTTCTGAAGATTCACTGCTGTACTAAAACAAATAGTTGAAATATCTTTCACAGAGCCTGTAAACGCATCTGCACATAAATACATGTATACATGTTGCGCTTATATATTATATAATTTTATTATTATATATTTATGTCATCATTTTATGTGAAAAGAATATGTACCTTAACAGTTTTATTTAAAATTGTGTGCATGCGGTATATGCATGCAAAATCACACGCATGTAGATTCACACATGCACACACACATACGTAAATAATGACTGTGAATTGGTCAAACAGCCACTGATTGTGACAAAGACAAAATAAATAAATAATATGTCTTAAAAAATTCTTATAATAATTCCAGGTGCCATATTTACCTTATTTCCATTTTTAAAACTTGGGAGATAACACAAGACTTGGTCTTGCCGTGTGTAGAGTGCATCGAACTTCAGTTTTATTTTATTTTTTTATAGACGGAGACAGTGGCGATAGGAATGGGGCTTCGGGGGTGGTGGGGGCGAGTCGGTCAATTTAATTCCTTTACGATCAGACGAGGTCAGGATCATTTCATATAGCCTCGGCAGAGTAGATCATTACCAGACACAAATATGTTCGTTACATGCCAAGGATTTATAACTAAATAAATGGGTAGCCTTCATAAGTTCTGAAAATGGCGTGTTCGCCCTGCGATAATGTGCAAAGGCCGGTTTAATAGAGTTCGGCATTTATTCGTTATCTGCATGCGGACAGAGACAGAGCTGGCGCTATCGCTTTTTTTTAATAACGCGGTAGACTACGGATGCACGTGTTTTTCGACACACAAAATTTACACCCAGGATTTCACTTGCCACACACACACACACACACACACGCACGCACGCACGCACGCACGCAAGCAAGCACTCTGCAGCATAGTTTCGATTTCAGTCACAGCAGAAGACTTGGCCACAAGAGATTCTGCTGGTTTGAGCCGGAATGGACCAGATTTAACAGGCTACAAAAGGAAGCAGATTACCACTTGTATCAAATTCCGTATTGAATTTAAAAAAAAAATCTTTGTTTGAAAAATCCGCTGATTATCATAACAGAAAAATTGCAGCAGTGTGATTTTGAATACAGGGCGGCGTAAGGAACAGAAAAGCGTAAAAAATAATAAATGAGGTACACAAGAAAATATAATTACCAAAATGCATAGTATGTCGTATTTACCATATCGGCCAGATTTAGAAATGCGCACGTCGTCTATGTTATTGTAGCCTATTTCCAAAAACGTAAGAGAGGGGGGGGGGGAAAAGAAAAAAAAGTGAAAAGGCATTCTCCCTCATAGTTTTCTGCAAATCCTCTGCCAAGACTTGCGTTTGGCCAAGCAGCACAAATAAGATAGAACAAGTTTTGTTTGGTTCCTATTGAAAGCGGTGACAGACCCTGCAAGCGATCATTGGCTATGGTGGGGCTGGGGAAACTCTAAATAGCCACATCTGTAGTGTAGTTTTAAACTTTGGCCCTTTAAATAATGCAGTTAACGCGGGGGTAGTGACCTTAAAAATAAAAGACAGTTCGCATCAGCAAAGTGGCCCTTTTTCGCTGAAAGAAAAACAGATTTCTTTATGCTGTGTGCTCTATTTGACAGCCATCACCGCTGAGATTTCGGGGGCTGGTGGCTTCCCAAGCCACAACCCTCAGCAGACGCACATAAAACGGCTCACATATCTTTAGGTTTTTATTTTATTTTACACACTTCAGTTTCGCATTGTTCCCGGTCCGAATTCCCAGCTTGGACTGTCACATGTTAGTGATGATGAACAAGCACATACAACAATGAAAAACAACAACAGCATTAACGACAGCAAATAATAACAATAAAAACAACAGCAACAATAATAATAATAATAATATTTAAATGTTGATGTTGTTTAGGTTTTAGTTTTGTTACAATTCTAGTTTACTCACTGTGTAAACAATAATTTTTTTTTAAACCAGAAGTAATGAAGATATCTTTGGTTTTTCTTTTCTTTGTTTTGCTTTGTTTGTCTTTTCGTCCGTATGTCATACCCAAAGCAGACTCTCAGTACACGCGATGGGCCGCGGGCAGCGGCAGGCTGAAAACGACTACAGCAAACATCGTCTCAATGGCATTTCTGTGCCGCTAAACCTGCCGCAGTAACACCCTCCCGTCTGCCGGCGACCGCCGCGCGGCTATGTTTAATTGCGGCGACACGACGGCCAATGAAAAGCGAAGCGTTAATGGCCAAAGTGTCCGGAATTCACCCGCCGTCGCGTTTGTGCTTCCGTTTATTCTTTTTCAAATTCATGCTAAAGAACAACTTCTGTGCATGGATTTGTGTTTCCCTCATGTCTTTCTTTGACGGAAGAGCCGTTTGCCGGATCAAATAATATCAGTGTTTTGCTGACATGGCGGCTTAATCGTTCCTTAATATTCGTCGTCAGTATGTGTGTGCGTGCGTGTGCGTGTGAGGGGGGGGGCTGTATCTTTGTTGTCAGCTAGTTGCTCTACGTTAGGAAGCGCAAAGGCGTTGTCCCCGACGACTGCGACAACCGGGGCTGATTTAACATCAATTTTGCTAAACCTTTTGTCTGGATTCAAGTTTTCTAATTCATGATCCAAGTCGTGCCTCGTTCTGTTACGTTGGCAAATTATGAAAATATAAAATTCAGAATGACCAAACAGTACAAAGATGAGAAGAGGGCCTAATAATGGCCCACAGCTCCCCTTTAGATCCCCCAACCTTTAATCTCTCAGACCAAACGGAGATTAAAAAATCACCTGCAACGGCGGACAAATTAAGAAACTCGTTCCCCTCTTTCGTCAAATGCATCTGTCTGTATTGCGACTGATAAGTGTAGACACATCACCCATCTGTTGTGTGCATGTTTGTGTGTCTGTGTGTGTAGTTGCACTGATAGTTGTTGAACATATATTAGTACAATATATATTATTAGTACCATATATATATATATATATATGTGAACTTATATTTGTCGGTGTGTACCGACAAATATAAGTATATATGCAACATACACATGCACACTTGCATACAGGCGCACACACACACGTGCTAATGACTACCATAATTCAATTTAAAATTTTTTTTTTTTTTTTTCTGAACCAAACTTTAAAAGGCAGCTGTATTCCAAGTTAAGAGTGGCCAGGGTTGTTTATTTTGATTTAATTTGCATTTATTTTTTTATCAAATATACATGTAAATAATGAATGCTAAGATTCATGTTTTATGACCCAAGTAAGTTGTCTAATAATACGTATTACCTTTATGTATTTATGCTTATGTATACAAAGGCCCTCACACACAGAGTCCTGCATACATAATGTATGGTATACATGGGTATAAAGACGTGCGCTGGCGTTTGAAATATCGAAAAATCTGTCAATCACGGGCCACGCGTCATCCGCTGACTGACAGGGCGCCGAAATATACGGTAACGAAACGCTCGCGTTGGCACCATTTTGCGATTATTACACCAGGCGAGGTAGCCCTTGAATGACGGCTTGTGTGTATCCGCTTCTCCGAGTTCTGTGTTCGGGGCTGCACAGAAGGGATTGTGCTCTCTCTCTCTGCCGTCGCGAGTGTTGTGATGCAAGTCAGATTTGCCTCTCCTTGATGATGCGGCTTCAGACGCGGCGCGCGGAGAAATCCATTCCCCCTCTCTCTTTGTTTAATGTGACAGCGCCGAGAAGTTGATCTTTGTTTGTTCAAAAAACTCTGCATGAATGCGTGTTTAGCTCCGTTTAATGTGCTCGTCTGTGATTTTCTAAATGCTAAACATGCAAACGGATAAATCGTCAAGGTTAATTCTGTACCCTACTGTCTGACTGATCTCTTTTCTGCCATATATCTCCTTTTTATCTCTCTCTCTCTTTCTCCTTTTCTCCCGCTCTCTCCCTTTTCTCGGTCTGCTTTCACGTGGCAGTTGATAAAGTTACGTGAGGAGGTGAGTACTTCTTGTAGCTATTTTAGTCTTGCTTTTTCTTTTGAACTTCCCATTGATTTCCCTCGTAGTTAGCAAATCACCTCATTTTTGAGCAGGTTAGCGTGCTTCCTCCGCAACG